>MU679664.1:38659-65247 GCA_026770625.1 Nicotiana glauca | reverse complement strand
TTATTTGTTTAAGTCTATTTGTAGTAGAGTGAATGTATTTGTGATAACTTCTAACTGTTTAAAGACCTGGACTGCCAGCGAAGGCATGATCAATATCATTGTTGCGACGTACAGCCCGATCCCATATTGTCAATCAATACTCGGATCTCGGATCTCGGCTCTCAACTCTCGAACTCACTTAGTCAATAATCTCCAGTCTCATATACAGGGCTAAGATATTATAATACAGGCCCAAACAATGATATGATATGTCAAATAGCAACAAAGGAGACTGAGGCATGGTATAATATGCATGAACAGGACTGAGTATAAAGTAAACATGAGTTAATGGCATGATAGCAAGAAAATACCACTCGGGTCTCAACAGTATTTGTGAAGCCTTAACATGATAATTAACATGATTTATAGCTCAACAGCTAGATCACATAATAACAGCACAGATATCGATAATAAATAACATTAAGCGGCGCTCTGGAATGATCTAGGCCGCATTTCTCATGGTGCACGCTCATACGCCCATCACTTGGCATAGCGTCACCTTCATAACAATCATAGAACACATCAGTCGTGGTTTCGAACCTGTAGTTCCAAGGTTGAAAGCATTACTTACCTCGAGCCAAGCCAAAACTCTAGCCTGCGACACCTTTTCCTCTCGAATCGGCCTCCAATTGCCTCGAATCTAATCAAAACCAGTACATAACCATCAAAATATGCTAAGGGAACAAAGCCCACTCGAAAACAATCAAAATACAACGCGAATCCCAAAATTAACCAAACCCGACCCCTGGGCCCATGTCTCGAAATTTGGTAAAATTCATATCAATAGATTCCTTATCTCCCCACGAGTTCATAAATATCAAAAGCATTAAAATCCGACCACAAATGCCCCCTCAAATCCTTGCTTAAAGGTCTCCAATTCTCAAGCCCTAGTTTCCCCATTTTTCACCCTTAATTTCCATGAATTACAAGCCTAATCCGTGAAATAACGCCATAGAAATGGGTTTTAGGTTCAAAAATCTTACCTCAATGAATCTCCCTTGAATTCCCTATTCAAAATTTCCCAAAAGCTCCAGAAAACGTGTTTAAAAATGGTGAAACCTCTGAAAATCGCGAAGGAAAAATTATATACCACTGACCTAGGGATTCCGCACCTATGGTCTTTTCTCGTTTCTGCGGTCCCGCTTCTGCGATCAAAAACCTGTTCCCCGTTTTTATGGTTCCAGCTACTCGCCTACTTGGCCGCTTCTGCGACTGCTTCCGCTTCTGCAGGCATCGCACCTGCAGCCTCCCAACTGCAGGTGCAGTTATGACAGTAGGAAAAAAATGCTTCCGCCCTCAAACTCAACTTCAAACTTTCCGCCAACCATCCGAAATCACCTGAGACCCCCGAGACCTCGACCAAATGCACCAACAAGTCCTATACCACTATCCAAACTTATACAAATCTTCAAAACACCTCAAACAATATCGAATCAACCAAAACACATCGGATTCAAGCCTGGGGTTCTAAAAATCTTCCGAATTACGCTTTTAATCAAAAATTCTATCAAACCACGTCCGATTGATCTAAAATTTTGCACACACATCCCAAATGATACAACGGACCTACAACAACTCCCAAAATTCCATTCTGACCCTTATATCAAAATCTCACCTATCTACCGAAAAACGCCAAAATTCCACTATCGCCAATTCATGCCTAAATTCACTACGGGCCTCCAAAACACATTTCGATCATGCTCCTAAGTCTCAAATCACCTCCTGAAGCTATCCGAACCATCGGAACTCACATCATATCCCTCTAACACATAAGTCAACATCCAATTGACTTTTCCAACTTAAGCTTCTTTAAAAGAGACTAAATGTCTCAAACCTTATCAAAACCTTTTCGAACCCGATCCAACCAACCCGATCACACATAGTACCGATAAAAAAGTAATAAAAAGCAAAAATGGAGGGAAATGGAGCGGCAACTCATGAGACAACTGGTCGGATCATCCTCCCCCTCTTAAATAAATGTTCGTCCTTGAACGGGTCAAGAAACATACCTAAAGCCTCAAACAGGTAAGGATATCTGCTCCGCATATCCCGCTCAATCTCCTAGGTAGCCTCCTCCACCAATAATGCTGTCTCAGATCCTGATACATCTTTGCGGCATCCGGATGAATGGAATACCTCGAGCTATGGGCCTCCTCCAGCATCAACTCCCGAAGCCCATCTACATTGGGCACACATATCTTGCACTTCATCATCAACACCTTATCATCACCGATAGTCATATATGTGGCATCATCGTGATGAACTATGTCCTTAAGGACAAGCAAATGAGGATCATCATACTAGCGCTCTCTGATGCGGTCAAATAAGAAAGACCGAGAAATCACACAAGCCAATACCCGACTAGACTCTGAAATATCCAACCTCACGAACCGACTGGCCAAGGCCTGAACATCAACTGCAAGAGGTCTCTCCCCAATTGGAATATATGCCAAACTCCCCATACTCACTGCCTTTAGGCTCAAAGCATCGGCCACCACATTGGCCTTGCCCTGATGATACAAAATAGTGATGTCATAATCCTTAAGCAAATCCAACCATCTCCGCTACATCAAATTAAGATCCTTCTGCTTGAACAAGTGCTGGAGGCTATGATGATCCGTAAACACCTCACATGACATGCCATACAAATAATGCCTCCAAATCTTCAATGCATGAACAATGACAGCCAACTTCAAGTCATGAACGGGGTAGTTCTTCTCACGGGGCTTCAACTGACGAAAAGTATCAGCAATAACTCTACCTTCTTGCATCAACACACACCCAATACCAACCCTCAGAGCATCACAATACACGGTATAAGAACCTGAAGCTGATGGCAATACTAATATTGGAGTTGTGGTCAAGGCAGTCTTGAGCTTCTGAAAGCTCTCCTCATACTCGTCTGACCATACAAATGAAGCACCCTTCTGAGTCAACTTGGACAAGGGCGATGCGATAGATGAAAATCCCTGAACAAACCAACGATAATAACCCTCCAGACCAAGAAAATTGTGAATATTAATGGATGAGGACGGTTTGGGCCAACTCTGAACCACCTCTATCTTCTTCGGATCCACCTGAATACCCTCACTGGACACCACGTGCCCCGAGAATTCTACGGAACCGAGCGAAAACTCACACTTGGAGAACTTTGCATAAAGCTTCTCCTTCCTCAACCTCTACAATACAACTCTCAAGTTCTCCGCGTGCTCCTCCTGACTACGCGAATACACCAGAATATGATCAATGAAGACTATGACGAACAAGTCAAGATACGGCCGGACCACGCTGTTCATCAAATGCATGAATGCTGCTGGGGCATTGGTTAGCCCAAAAGACATTACGAAGAAATCATAATGACCATATTTGGTCCTGAAAGTTGTCTTAAGAATATCCGAGTCCCTGATCTTCAGCTGGTGATAACCTGAACGGAGATCAATCTTGGAGAACACTCTCGCTCCCTAAAGCTGGTCAAACAAATCATCAATACGAGGCAAAGGATACTTGTTCTTAATTGTTACTTTGTTTAACTAATTGTAATCAATGCACATTCTCATCAAACCATCCTTCCTCTTCACAAATAGAACCGGTGTCCCCAAGGTGACACACTAGGCCGAATGAACCCCTTATCAAGGAGTTCCTAAAGTTGCTCCTTCAACTCCTTCAACTCCGCTAGTGCCATACGATACGGAGGAATAGAAATGGGCTGAGTGCCCGGCACCAGATCAATACCAAAATCAATATCCCTGTCTGGCGGCATGCCCACAGGTCTGCAGGAATCACATTGGGAAAATCCCTCACAACTGGAACAGAATCAATGTTGGGAGTCTCTGTGCCGACATCCCTCACAAATTCTAAATATGAAATACAACCTTTCCCAACCATACGCTGGGCCTTCAAGAAAGAAATCACCCTACTGGGAACATAATCGGTCGAAACTCGCCACTCAATATGTGGCACACCCGGTATAGACAAAGTCACTGTCTTAGCATGACAGTCCATAATGGCACGACACGGAGATAGCCAATCCATGCCCAATATGACATCAAAGTCTACCATGCATAACAATAAAAGATCCACTCGAGTCTCCAGACCCCCAATAGTCACCAAAAAAGACCAGTACATATGGTCTACAACAGTATCACCCACTGAAGTAGATACACGAAGAGATGAAACAAGAGACTCACGGGGCATATCCAAATAATGAGCAAAGTATGATGACACATAAGAATAAGTGGAACCGGGATCAAATAATACAGAGGCATCTCTATGGCAGACTAAGACAATACCTATAATCAGAGCATCTGAAGCAATAGCTTTGGGTCTAGCTGGAAGTGCATAGAAACAGGCCTGACCACCACCTGATTGGCCTCCCCCTCTAGGGTGATCCCTAGCTGACTGACCTCCATCCCGAGTTGACTAAGCGGGTGGAGAATTAATTGGTGCTGAAGCTGAAGGTTAACTCCTCTGCTGGGATGACCCTCCCATAAGACGGTGACAGAATATCTTGATATGACCCAAATCTCCACACTCGAAGCAACCCCTCGTAGCAAGTAGCGGTAGGGACTAAAGGGAGCTCCGTGCACTGGGATGCCCACTAGAAGAATCGGGCATAGATGAACCTTGAACTGATGGTGCCGGAGTCAAACTCTAAGCTGGAAGGGCATTGAGAGATGAGTGACCCTGATGTGAACTGTTAGAACTATGGCCAGATGACCCATAGGTCGTTTTGTTCTTTAGGGTACCACTATCCAAACTTATACAAATCTTCAAAACACCTCAAACAACATTGAATAAACCAAAACATCGGATTCAAGCCTAAGGTTCTAAAAATCTTCCGAACTACGCTTTTGATCAAAAAGTCTATCAAACCACGTCCGATTGACCTGAAATTTTGCACACACATCCCAAATGATACACGGACCTACTGCAGCTCCAAAATTCCATTCCATCCCTTATATCAAAATCTCATCTATCAATCGAAAAATGCCAATATTCCATTTTTGCCAATTCAAGCCTAAATTCACTACAGACCTCCAAAATACATTCCGATCACGCTCCTAAGTCTCAAATAACCTCCCAAAGCTATCCAAACCATCAGAATTCACATCCGAGCCCTCTAACACATAAGTCAACATCCGCCTGACTTTTCCAACTTAAGCTTCCTCAAAAGAGACTAAGTGTCTCAAACCTTACCAAAAACTTTCTGAACCCGATTCAACTAACCAGATCATGCATAGTACTGATAACAAAGTAATAACAAAGCAGAAATGGGGGAAACAGAATGGTAAATCATGAGACAACTGGTCGGCTCGTCACAGGTAGTGACGGACCAAACCTCAATAGGCAATTAGCAATTAATAGAACAGAAATGTAGACATGCTTACAGTTCAAGCAAAACTCAACAGTAATAGATGCAACTGATCAGTAAAGAGTTCAAAACTTAGAGATTTCATATATGTACCAATGTACAACTATCATGATCAATGTTCCACAAATCTCCACTCACAAGTGATCAACCACTCGGTACTGTATATGGCCATCCGGCCCAGGGGAGATCCATCTTGGAATATATATATCATCTGACCGCAGTCATCCAGTACCGAGGACACAGGCCGATCTAACCTCACGGAGAATATCCATCTCCTGGTATAGTACTTCGGATGAGATCCATGTCTAGGGATGATCCATCCCTCAATATAATCATCTACCGCGCTCATTGGGGGTGAAAGACTTCGGAGGGGCTTCTCTGAGCCCAAGCGTTATATCAATGCCAGCGAAGGCATGATCAATATCTTGCTGCAACGTGCAGCCCGATCCCATACTGTTACTTAATATCAGACTATCGGCCTTACTTAGTCATAGCTCATTGTTTTCACACACGGGCTTCAAAAGTCATGATACTAGCCCGGACAATAATAAAATGTAGCAAATAGTAACAATAGAGACCGAACATGATATAATATGCATGATAAGGACTAAGTACATATTATCAGTAAAATGAATGAAATGATAGCAAAAAAATGACCTCTTGGGTCTCAATAATATCGGCGTGAAGCTGTAACATGATAATCAACATGATTTACAGCTCAACAGCTAGATCACATAATCATAGCACAGATATCGATAACAAATAACCACTAAGCAGCGCTCTGTAATGATCCGGGATGAATTTCTCACGGTGCACGCCCATACGCCCGAACTTGGCATATCATTACCTTCATAATAATCATAGAATACATCATTCGGAGTTTCGAACCTGCAGAGCCAAGATTGAAACCATTACTTATCTCAAGCCAAGCTAAAACTCTAGCCCGCGATGTTTTTTCCTCTCGAATCGGCCTCCAAAAGCCTTGAATCTAACCAAAATCAGTTTATAACCATCAATATACGCTAAAAGAGTGAAACCCATACGAAATTAACCAAATTACAACATAAAATCCGAAATTGACCACCCCCAGGCCCACGCCTCGAAATTTAAAATCTTTTACATCATTAGAACCCGTATTCCGCCACGAGTTCATTCATACCAAAAGTGCCAAATCGAACCTCAAATGGCCCTTCAAATCACCACTCAAAGCTCTCTAATTAACCAAGCCCTAACCCCCAATTTACCACTGATTTTACCTTAAATTTTTATGCTAATAACGATAAAAATCACGATAATAATGAGCTTAGGAACCAAGGACCTTACCTCAATGAATCCCTCTGAAAATATCCCTTGAAATTGCTCCCAAAATCTTCACCACGAAAGAAATATTGAAAAAAATAGCCAAAAATCGCGAAGGAAGCCTTATATACTTTCTGACCTAGTGTTTTCGCACATGCGGTCCTCTTAACGCACCTGCAGTGTCGTTTCTGCGGCCAAACCAACCGCTTCTGCAATTTTCACTTATCCTCCAGCCACTGCACCTGCGATCACCTTCTCGCACCTGCGCCTTCGCAGGTGTGCCCAAATTCTGCATATGTGGCTCAAGCTTTTCCTTCTCTTGGCCGCATCTGCGGCTTTACTTCTGCTTCTGCGGGCTCGCACCTGCGGTCCCTAGATGCAGGTGCGGTTATGACAGCAAAGTCAGCAGTTTCAGCTATAAATTCCCAAATCCAAACTTCCCGTTAACCATCCGAAATCACCCCCATGACCCCGGGACCTCAACCAAAAGCACGAACAAGTTATATAACACTATCCAAAATTATACCAATATTCAAAACACCTTAAACAATATCGAATCAATTAAATAACATCGGATTCAAGCCTAGGGTTCCAAAAATCTTCCGAATTCAGCTTTTAGTCAAAAAGTCTACCAAACCTCGTCTGAATGACCTGAAATTTTGCACACACATCACATTTGATACAACAAACCTAGTGCAACTTTCGGAATTCTATTCCGAGCCTATATCAAAATCTCACCTATCAACCGAAAAATGCCAAATTCTAAATTTCGTCAATTCAAGCCTAAATCTACTATGGATCTCCAAAACACGTTCCAATCACACTTTTAAGTCCTAAATTATCTACCGAAGCTATCTGAACCATCGAAATTTACATCCGAGCCCTTTTTCATATAAGTCAACATCTGATTGATTTTTCCAACCGAAGTTTACTCAGAAGAGACTAAGTGTCTCGTTACTTTCCAAAACCATTTCGGATTCAAACCGACTAACCCGATACCACATAATACAGATAAACAATGCATAAAGAAGCATAAATGGAAGAAACAGAGCGATAACTCATAAAACGACCGGCCGGGTCGTTACAAGTAATTAACGTGAGAGGAAGATTTTTTACCTTTTTAGACTTGTACTGGAGATAAAACTTTTCTACTATATAAAAAGGGATGTTTTTCTTTGATAACACACGTTCTAACACGCAAATAAAGGCAATACAAATTTATTTTTCAGTTTTTAGCTATTGCAAAAGCTCTTACTTAGTAACTATTTGTTCTTCATCTGATTTGCGTTCGAACCAAGGATCCGATCGAGGTCGAAACTACTGTTCAACATAGATTCGGACTAGGCCATAACATTACAACTGGTTTGATCATTCATATTGTCTTTAATTCGTTTATGTAATATTCTTGATTATTTGTGTTGAATCAGTCCACATATTCTTAAAACCACGTACAAATTTAATTGTTATCCGATTTAAGGTTAAACAAATATAATGTCATGACATTATTCAAATATTTTACGAAAAAATAATCTATCAAATCTAACTGAAATATGAATGGTATACAATCTGAATTAATAAGTAAATACTACAAAAAGCAAATAAAATGAAAGTGAGAATATAACATAAATACAAAATTCAAAAAAATTAACATAATACTCTTATGAAAATTACAATATAACATAAAATAAATTTCAACATTATTTAAGTAAATATAATTCAAAAGAAAAGGAAAATATAAGTTTATAACCTCCATCAACAATGAAATTCTACTTTAATAACATCACTCATTATATGCTAATTTTATTAATGATCCATTATTTCTAATATTAGGAGGAGTGATTTCAAGACTAGAATAATAGTACAATTATGATAAATAAATAAAATATGAGTAACTATATGGAATCACAAAAAATAAAGGTTGAAAAAATGAGAATATTATTTAAATCTTAAAAAGTAATATATTATTTTATTATAGTTAAGTTTGCATATAACTTCATCCAATAAAAAGTTCAACTTTAACTCATTATAAGTCAAGATTGTGGATGGCTTATTCTTTATGAGATTACAAGGTATAATTTTTTAGAAAAATTAGAATAATAATATAGCTAAGTGTAATAAAAAATTAAAAATAATAATTAAGAAAGAAATTAAATATGAAAAATTATGTTGAAACACGTGAAGTAAATGTTGAAAAATGAAAAATAAGGAGAAAAATAATGTAAAAAATAATATTTGAAAAAGATAAGAATTTTAAAAGTTAAAAATTAAAAAGAAAAAAATAATAGAAATAAAAAGTAAATTAAAAAGAAAAGAAAAGAGATTAAAAAATAACCTGGTAATTACATGTAATTACCAACAACTCTGAGTTCTCTCTTGAGAATTGCAGAGTGTAATTACACACCCACCCAATTACATGCTTACTAACTAATTACTTGGTCAGACAAACATGTCAAAATTATGTGATTACGGCCAATTACACCCAAATCCAATTATAGAATGGCTTTCCAAAAGGCAATTTGAAGAAAAAAGAACATATCCGTTGCGGAGGGAGATGTGATTTTCTTATGATGCGTAAACCGGCTGCTAATGCTGAAACGTGCAGGGGAACATGTTGGGTGTTTCACACTTATCAATTTTTAGAGACTGTTTCGCCAAGATTCTGGGAGGCCAAAAGTATTTTTTGTTGTCAAAAAAATACTTTTTGATAAATTTAAGGTGTTTGACCAAAATAAAATAGTACTTTTGAGCAACAACTAAAATAAGTTTTGCACTTTTGGGGATAAGCTATAAATTCTAGCTTCTTCAAGAAGCAGAAACAAAAAAGTTAATTTATTCAAGACAAAAATAACCTTACAACAAATTTATATTTTTCAAAATTTTCCTCATTAATTTAAAAAAAAATATGTCCTTTTCTTTTATTTCTACTATACATTTCCTTTTTTTATTTAATCATATTTATATTCTCCTATTTCTAAGAGTAGATTTTAAATTTATATTAAATAATATATTTAAATTATCATGTAAACAATAAGTAATACCAAACATAGTCAATGTTATTGCTTTGGAATAACTATATTTTATATTGATTGAAATTTTTATTTTATAATTTTACTTCAAGTTTTTATATGTAAATGATTTTTTTAATAATAAATGTTTAAATTTATTTTCTTTTCTAAATACTACTAATTGCAAGTTGAACCTTACTATCCTTTTTCATAATTTGATGCTTAAAAGTATTTTTTTTAAAATATTGTCAACACAGTGAGCTTGCAAAAAGAACTACTCGAACGAATCGGCAAAACAGAAACTGCTATTCTGCAAAACCTACTTCGAAAAGCACTTTTGAATAAAAATACTTTTTAAAATAAGCAATTTTCAGCAGCTAGGCCAAACATGCTCTAAATTAAAGAGAAAGATTTGTATGTGGATATAATATAATAATACGATTGTAACATAATCTATACTATATTAAAAGCACGAAGTCCCTCATCGAAATATCGTTCGCTTTTTTTACTCTTTAATAATAAGTTTCATACTAGACAAAATAGTTATTTTATTATTTTTCTTAGGATATTTAATTATTTCACTAATTCTTTGGACTTTGAAATCAACTAAAAATTTATTTATTGAATCCTTCCTAGTTTGAATTAAATGACTCCTAATATTAAAACTTTAAATTTTATTTAGATTCTATCACTTCAATTGGAATAAACAAATCAACTTGAGCACTAATGTAAATATTTGAACTTTTACGAAAGTTACGTTACATAAGTGTGATGACCCGATAGGTCATCTTATATTTTAGAACTTAATTCTGTGTTTCGAAGTCTTAAACACCTTATTATAGCCTTCCTCGATTTGCATGTGTATTCCGGGCATTTTTTCGTAAGGGTTATAGGTTAAACTGATAAAATAAGAATTTTCACCTTAAAATTTTATGTGAGTTGACTTCGGTCAACGTTTTGAGCAAACGGACCCGGATCCGTATTTTGATGGTCCTGGTGGGTCCGTATCAAATTTGTGACCTAGGCGTATGCCCGAAATCGAAACCGGAGGTCCCTAGCTCGAATTATTAATATTTTTTAAAAATTGAAAGTTTGAAAGTTCAATGCTTTTAAGAATTGACTGATGTTTGGTCTTGTTGATACCGGGTCCGTATTTGGTTAAGGAGTTCGGTACATATCCATTATAATATTTATGACTTTTTTGTCAATTTTGGTTAGAAATGGAGTTGGTTTGGCGTGATTCAGATGTTCGGTTGTGAAAATAGAAGTTTTAAAGTTTTTTTGAAAATTTCATTTGATTTGGTGTTCAATTCATAGTTCTATGTGTTATTTTGGCGAGTTGATTGCGCGAGTAAGTTCTTATGATGTTTTTGGACTTGTGTGCATGTTTGGTTTGGAGCCCCGAGGGTTCATGTGAGTTTCGGATAGGCTACGGAGTGAATTTAACTTAGAAAATTTGATTTTTCTACAGCTTGAGGTATCTTCGGGTTTCCTTCTTGGTGTTAGCGAAGCTACTCTCACAAACACGACAGTACCCTCGCGAACACTAAGAGTGAACTGGGCCTGGGTGAAAAAATTTCTTCGGGAACGTGAAGGCTGGGTCGTGAACGCAGAGCAATGGGAGCATTATCCTTCGCAAACCCGGTCTTATTGATACCGGGTCTGTATTTGGTTCTGGAGTCCGGTACAGGGCCATTATAATATTTATGGCTTGTCTGTCAAATTTGGTTAGAAATGATATTGGTTTGGCGTGATTCGGATGTTCGGTTGTGAAAATAGAAGTTTTAAAGTTTTCTTGAAAATTTCATTCGATTTGGTGTTCAATTCATAATGTAGGTATTATTTTGGCGATTTGATCGCGCGAGTAAGTTCGTATGGTATTTTTGGACTTTTGTGCATATTTGGTTTGGAGCCCCAAGGGCTCGGGTGAGTTTCGGATAGACTACAAAGTGAATTGTACTTAGAAAATCTTATTTTTCTGCAGCTTGAGGTATCTTCCGGTTTCCTTCTTCGTGTTAGCGAAGCTACTCTCGCAAACGCGACGGTACTCTCGCGAACACGAAGAGTGAATTGGGACTGGGTAAAAAAATTCTTCGTGAACGCGGAGCAGTGGGGGCATTTGCGACCAGCCTCTCGTGAACACATAGGCATGGGACCTGGGAGAGGGGAATTGATCTATACTCTTCGCTAGGGTTGTGCATAATTTGGTAAATACCGAATTCCCATACCGAAATCGAAAATTTTGGTATTTGGTATGCTATTTGGTTTAAGTTTTTAAAAAAATTGGTATTAGGTATGGTATTTGGTATTTTAAAATAAAATACGAAAATACTAATACCATACCGAAATATATATTATATTACACAAAACACATATTATCAATTATAACATAAATATAAAAGATCTATAATTTAACTTTCTTATATTCTCTAAGTTCATCAATTAACTTTAAACAAGTAACAAGACATTTCTAATGATCAAATATTCTTTTGTGTACAATTTTCTCTATTTGGGTCGATATTTGCTAGTTTTAGATAAATTTTTTGTCAACAAACATTTTCAGTTTTGTATTTTTGAGTACTTTAATTAAGAATATTAGAGTCTATGGCTCTATGCACTAGTTATTATTCAAACCGAATAAGTCGAAGTTACTGTACCGAATAAACCGAAACCAAAAGGAGAAATACCGAACCATAGCGAATTTAATTAGGTATGGTATTGGTATAGGATTTTAAGAAATCGAATACCGAAATATCGAACTGAAATATTTAAATACCGTACCGTACCGTACCGACCGACGAACACCCCTACTCTTCGCGAACGCCGCACATGGCTCGCGAGTATAAATCTTCGCGAACGTGAAGGGTGTCTCGCGATAGGCTATTTGAGTCGGTGCTTCGCGATCGCGGCAGGCCCTTCGTGAACACGAAGAAGGCCTGAAGCCGGTGATTAAAACATACCAGAAAAATGGGATTTTGCCATTCTTTCAGAATTTCAAAAGCTAGAAAACCTAGAGGCAATTTTCCAAGAGATTTTGTTCCCCAATTTATTGGTAAGTGATTCTAACCTGCTTTCTTTCAGTTATTCATTTCATTTCATAAGTTTTCAACCTAAAATTTAGGATTTTCATGGTGAAAATTGGGGGTTTGGGTAAAATTAAAGATTTTTGTAAAATTAGAATTTAGACCTTGAATTGATGTCGGATTTCGAAATAAATTACATAACCAGGCTCGGGGGTGAATGGCTAAATGAATTTTGATCCAAACCTCGGGTTTTGACCCAGTAGGCCCGAGGTCAATTTTTGACTTTTTGGGAGAAAGTTTGGGAATTCTAAATGTATGCATTGTAATTGATTCCTTTAGTAATATTTGATATTATTGAGTTAATTATGGCTGAATACAAGTGGTTTGGAGACGGATTCTAGGGGAAAGGCCCTGATAGAGCTTTGAATTGACTGCGAAGTAAGGTAAGTATTGTGTCTAACCTTGACTTGAGAGAACTAGGAACCCTCGGACTATGTGCTATGTGAATCTCATGTGAGCGGTGTATATGCGAGGTGACGAGTACTTATACGCCATCGAATTTTCTGTTTTTTTCGAATTTCCGCTTTTTTTAATTATTTCCTTCCTTGTCTTAACTGTTATATGCTCTAAATACCTTACATGCTTAACTACTACCTGTTAATCAATAATCATCTCATGTTAATGATATTAGATCTTTTCATAATTTCATGATTCTGTGCGATATGCTTAAATTGACTTACTTGCTCCTTCTAATTGTCAATTACAGGATTGGTCTCGTTGTATAGTATTACTTATGTAGATTCTTGTGTTGTACAAGGTTTTTCCTATCTGGTTCAGTTTGGTATTTATTGATCGTGAAGGTTTTCGTGGTTTGAATTGTTAACTTGACTGTGCACATTAAGTATTTGGAACTGATATGGTGGTGGGTCGCACGACGCAACAGGTAAAATAAAGGTGGATGAATATGGTGAAATAAGGATGAATTATGATACTAATATTTGATATATAGTGGAATCGAGTTGCGCGCTGCAATATTTATGTATTATCTATGTTGCTGATGTTATTACGGTGAAATAAAGAAGGATTCTGTGTTGTATGGTGGGATCGGGTTGCTCGCCACAACAACCTATATGTTCCCATTCTTGAGCTGTGTTGGTTTCCGGTATTCTCACTTGAAATGTTAAGGATTGGTAATTCTGAACAACACTGGCTTATTTCTTGAGGCTATAGTTATTATTCTCATTTGACTGTTTTATCCCATTATGGATTTCCATTTCTGTCATTATTATGTACTGCGTACAGGTTGTAGTGTAGGTGTCCCGCCTTAGCCTCGTCACTACTTCGTCAAGGTTAGGCTCGACGCTTACAAAGTACATGTGGTTGGTTGTACTCATACTATACTCTGCGCTTCTTGTGCAAATTTTGGAGTCGGTCCCAACAACATTTATCAGTGAGCTTGGATTGGACAGCGTGCAGAGATTTGAGGTACAGCTGCTCGGCGCCTGCAGCTCCTGAGTCCCCTTCTTTTCCTTTTATTCTGCTGTGTATTTTCTTTCAGACAACTTTGTATTTATTTCAGACCCTTGTATATATTATTCTAGTAGCCCGTGCACTTGTGACACTGGGTTCAAGAATTTATAGTAAATATTTGACAGTTTTAGCTTCCGCATTTATACTTTAGATTATTTTAGTTCTTTCTCAGTATTTAATTCAAATTGTTAAAAATGGATAAATGGTTTTAATGTTGACTTGCCTAATAAGTGAAATGTTAGGCGCTATCACAACCCCGACGATGGGAATTATGGATCGTGACAATAACTAAAAGTATATAAAAGCTATAGCTAAATATGCAATATATATGAGCTCTAAAATAAAAGCACACTCATAATACTGCATATTTATAGGTAGATACATATGGCAAAATATCTTTCTAAATTGAGTGATTAGATAAATAGGATACAATAATTATTATTTCAAAAACTTATAGTACCCTTTTTTAATATAAATTTCTTTTAGATAAATCAAAAATAATTTCAATTTAAAATGTATGTAATTCTTTTAGAATTTTATACACACTGATATGACATACATGTACAACAAGTGTACCCTAAAGACTAGTACTTAATGAAGTGAGTAAATATGATGAGAAACTAAGATTCAAATAGCACAGAAAAAAATACTAGTAGATGATTTCTTATATTTAAACTTTGGCGAATTAAGTTATCGGATACTTGTGCAAAATCTATTATAATGTTCACTACGAATTGTATTTATAACATCATAGTGGTATTTAATCTTATACAAGATTTAACGTATATATAATGATAATGTAATCGGTATAATTTAAAATGTTCTATCTTATTATTTTTCTTATTTTTCAAATCTCTAATTTCATTTATTATGAATAATTATAGTTTTATATTCCAAGTTAAACTCAGTATAATAGGGTCCATTAGGAATGGTACTTAAAGAATTTCCAAGTAGAGTAACTGTGATTCCGCCATTGGAGGCAAATGGCCAATTGGAAAGGTAGGTGAGGGAGTGAGGTGGAAGCATGACTCGGTCTCCAGCTCGTAATTTCATTCTCTACGCAAAGGCAAAGAGACGTAAGACGCCATCGACCTCAACATCTCTTCGATCCCTTTCCTTCAGACGGCGTACGGCAAATTAAAGGAAAGCTCGATCAGAAGAATTAATTATGTGGGTATTTTACCTGATATCGTTACCCCTGACGATGGGGATGGTCGGGGTAACGCTTTGGTACTTCGCCGGACCAGACGTACCTCGTTACGTACGTTACACCGTGGGATACACCTGGTTCTGCTCTCTCTCTATCATCATCCTTGTTCCCGCTGATATCTGGACTGTACGTTCTTCACTCTCCCCTCCCCATTCTCATTCCTTTTTTGGATGACGAATCAGCTCTTTGCATCTCAACTAAGCTATCGGCCAGTTTCCTTTTTCCTTTTCTTCAGCATGTTATCACTGTGCTTTAGTTGGGGTCAATTTTATAAGTCCTCAATATCTTTTCGCTTTATTTCAACCTATTAGCCGGTACGGATGTAAGGTAGAAATAGGAGAGTACTTCGTAACGTAGCCAATACTGTGATAATTCATCAAATATTGACTAGTTTTATCTGGTTAACTAGAGGCAAATAGAGAATTTGTACTCTAGTGTTCAATCTTTAAGATTCTTATTATGCACTGCTATTTAAAATTATGGGTTTGGAATTTATTATTTGTTGACGTTTAATGATTTTTTCAGACGTATATTTATTCTTGGCGTCGAAAATGATGGGTTCAATGAACCCATCCCCATCAAAGACAATGTCCATCCCGCCCCTGGCACCAACCTAGCGGGATATACATAGTTGCATTATGAATTTGTTTGATTTCTACTTGACAAAGGTTTCAGTATCGTTTGTTTTTGTGCAGACATTATCGAATCACGATAAGGGACAAATCTCTTTCTTTTGGAGCTGGTCTTATTGGAGTACATTTTTACTCACATGGTAAGCTACACCATCTGATATTCTTTAAACCATTTCTTTTGAAAATGTGTAATCTTATGCTAACTTTCAGTATCATTGATTGCTTAGTTAAATGCTTGCTTGAAATGCATTGTATTGATGTGTGAATAATTTAAATATAGAAGACTAATAGTACTTGAAGTACATTGTTTTGGGTTTATCTTTCTTTTCTTTTTTTCTTCAAATGTTGTAAGCTAACATGTGATCAGGACGATTTTTGGTATTGTCAGCTTTTGGGCTGAAGAATTATCTTTTAAAGTATTGACATACGAGGAAAAGTACGAGTATTTCTGATCGGTCATGTGAGGAAAAGTAAGAGTATTTGTGCATCAATCTTTTCAATGTTAGTCCAGATTGAAGGAAACACTGGAAACTCGAAAATTTTCAATGGGAGTGAATGTCCTATGTGCAGACTGCCACAGGCTTTTGTTTTTGTTCAACTGTGTGGGTGGACGATCAATTTAGCTCGTATTACCTGTATCAATGCTCCTCAACTTCTTAGTCTTACTGGTACTTTATCACATTAACTTGTGGCTAAGATTAGGAAAAAATATATGACAATGCTTCTGCTGAATCTTTCTTGATGATTCAGCATGATATCTTTGGTTAGAGGTACCTATCAGCTTTATTTATGCCTTTTATCTGCTGTTGTTTCCTCTTTAAGTTTTCCATTTTAGGTTCGTAAATTGTTTGGTGTACCTGTTGGATATTTATATGCCCAGCTATCTCAGAGTTTCATTTTGAAAGGCAAATACCATGCAGCATTTGGTATGTGCCCCCATCCACTGACAAAATAATGCAACTCGAGAATTAATCCCCTCTCAAGACAGTCAAAATAGATATCTAAGCCTTATATTTCTATCCTTATATTTTATTGATATTCAACTGGACATTACCAGTCTTCATTTCCTTTAATGACACACGAAGAAAATATAGGACTAATGTTCAAACTGCTGACTATGGCAAATAGGTGCTATTACTTGATAATTAATGGTTCTCTTTAGTTTCAAGTTTCATACCTTCCTTTAGATAGTGCTTTACTAAAATTTGGATGGCAGTGTTTAGGTTGCTTTGATAAGTGAGCATTTCATCATGCATTATGGCTATTTTCAGGGTTGTGGTGCCTATAATTCAGGGTTATGAAGATGCAGGGGACTTCACTATAACTGAAAGGCTGAAGACTAGTGCACATGCAAACTTAGTTTACTACTTATGTGTTGGTGCTATCGGGCTTTTCGGACTTCTCTTGCTCATCGTTGTTCAAGAATACCGGTTTATCTCTCACTTTCTCAATAGTTTGTGTAGACTGCAACAGTGTTATCAAAGGCGCGCTTAAGCCCTGATGCGAGGCTCAAAAAGATGTTGAGCGCTTCGCTTCTCTTAGCAGGCACTTCACTGATATCATCAAGGCTCTAAGGCATACTTTTCCTGGCCAATGAGCATAATCCTGAAGAGGCGACACTAAACAATTGATATTTAAATTTTTCTCATTTCGTTGTCCATATATTTGGTATTCATGCTTATAGATATTAGTCTTGGACTACACATACATATTTGTCGTTTTTCTCCATTTGCGCCTTTCTTCATTAAAGCAATGCTTTGTTTGCGCTTAAAGACCCAACCGACCTTAGAGCTTTTTTGCGCTTTTCGCCTTTGATAACACGGGACTGCAGTATCATGTTTCTCTTCTGCTTATTCTGCTCTTTGTTGTACCAACCATATTGGATTGTTTGTCATTGGATTAGTATATTTGCTCTAATAAAAAAAAGTACACTGGTTTTACAGTAAGGCAACTCTGCTTGCCAAGTGTAACAAGAAGGCTGCAAGGCATGCTTTTAACTGTGCCGTGGAAGCATCTTGGTTAAGCAGACCACCTCTATTTTGAGATTAATGAACTGACATGTTAGTCTCCACTAAAGTGTGAAATGTTAGGAGATAAGTGATGCGATTCTTAAATTTAATATCAAGAAAGAGCTTATGTTATATTTTATTTTATCTATTTGGTCATGTAGGAAGCCTAGGAAATAAAGCAACACGGCTTACTCCATTCTTTTTTTCCCTGCAAAATTCTCTCCACCTTTTACCGCTTCTAGATTCAATTTCCAACTATTGACCCCTTTCTTGCATTCTCAAGCAGTGAATATGCACATGCAGGATAGGAAACATTCCTGGTTTTGCTATGGCTTGCTCCAATACATTTGGTCTTGTCACTGGTGCATTTCTACTTGGCTTTGGTCTAAGTGAAATTCCAAAGGGCATCTGGAGAAGTGCAGATTGGACAACTCACCAAAAGATTCTCTCACATAAGGTGGCGAAAATGGCCGTCAAACTTGATGATGCTCATCAGGAATTTTCAAATGCTATAGTAGTAAGTTCTATATCCTTCCAGGGTAGGGGTAAGGCTGCGTACATCTTACGCTCCCCAGACCCTACTCGTGGGAGCTCACTGGGTGATTGTTGTTGTATAGTCGTAAGTTCTGTACTTGACAAGTGGCTTTTCTTCTATGATTGTTCATTACAAAGTCTAAATTGTCATAACATCTACTCTGCTTGTTAACATTTATTTATAAAAGATTTTTTTGACAAGTAATTTTTTTTCCTGACAACTAGAGTACAACTACTAATTCCGGGGATGAAGTATGTTTAAGATGGAAATGTTGAGAAGATACTGGGGAGATTTGATTTGAAACATATTGTAATACAAGATAATCTGCCCAAAGAACTTGCTAATTCATTTTCAATTGGCCTTATTGTCCCATGTTTACCATTGTGGTTTAGAATGACACAAGTTCTTTTAACTGAACCCCACTGTCAGTCGCTTTTCAAACCTACCAACATGAGGATTGGGGATTTCCCCATAAAAATCTCTAGAAGAAAAGGAAGAGCTCAAAGATGAATTGGGTTCATTTCTAAAACTCTCCACAAATTTCAGTTTCAGTTGTGAAAGTGATGTTCATATCTTGAGTGCAGTTCCATAATTGCCAATATCCTATTTATACAATCAAGAATCTAGCATTACCTCTAGCTGCTTTTGAGACAATTGGTGGGGTGGATTGGTAGGTATGTGCAATTGTGCATGCATTTTCCCATCCTGGGCTATATTTGCTTTGACTGTTCATCTTTTCAACCTACCCAAAATGCTGCAGTTGGAGCAAAGATTAATCCTGTTGAAGATGAACAACTCAAGATTTCTGTTCCACCAATAAAGATGTGGTTTCACACTTTCAGGTTGCTCAAGCCACGTCAAAACAGATGTCAAAGCGTGATCCTTTGAGACCTTACATGAATGTCATAGACACGATGCTGATTCAGATGGTAATCATGCTTCTCTTTGCAGATGATTTTTCCTCAAAGCTTCATATCAGCAATTTAGGCACTTCTATTCTTGTTTAAATGCTTATCTTCTCAGATGCATTAAAGCCTTTTCTAGTATTACTTCAACTGCAGCTTAGCGAAGATCCCTCTTTTAAACCACAAGGTGGAAATTTAGGAGAAAATGATATGGATTATGACACTGATGCAAAAACAATGGCTGCACTTAGACGTCAACTCAAGATAGCTCGAGAGAAATACTACCGATACAGAAGGTACATGTTCATTGCCGACTCAAAAGTTTGAGTACATGTGGTCCATGGTTAATTTTTTTGGATCATAAGTGTTTAGTCATGCCGTATAATTGCCTATCCACATATTGTTATAACCTGGATACACTCCCAGGTTTGAGACCTTTATTTTGAGCTTAAGAATGATATTAATTGCTTAGGAATCCATTCTGCACCGGTGGAAAACTAGCCCAAGAAAATTTTCCTATACTTTATGACTGCAAGAACCATGTTAGGGCCCTGGTATCTTTGAAATCTTATTCATTTTATCTTTATCTAATTTCCAGATTTGAAATGTTAGTAGTTTCATCACGCGTAACTCTGTGGCAATGGTCTTAATAGGCAAGTCTTTCCTCGTATGACAAGTTAACAACTATGCTGCTGTAGGCTATGTTGCGCGGACTCTCCAAAATAAAGCCGCACCCGTGTCGGATCCTTCAAAAATGCACTACTTTTGGAGTATCCGGCCACATTTTTGGAGAGTCCGAGCAACATAGGCTGTAGGTTAGTGGTATAATCAGGAACATTCGCAAGCATTGGAATGAACATTAAGATATCTTGCAACAACATTGTCCTTAAAAGTTCTCGAGACCATGGTTTCTATTTAAGAGCTATGTTTTTGCTGCTCTCTTCAACTGTTGAACCCACTTAAGCTCTCAATTTTTAGGAAAATTGGTATTTGTGTAAGAGGGAAATGCTGAAAAATTACTATATGCTTAAGATGCAGAGAGTAAATCAATAAATTACTAGTACATTTGCACTGGTGTGTGCTAATGAGAATTATCTATTCAGAGAACCACATGATTTATGGGTGAAACATCCAACTTCATACATTCAACTCATGCAGTTCCTGATTTCATGTAACATTCGGCACACTAATAGCATATAATTAACTCTATGTCTCTTTTCTAATACAGCGAGTATATGAATTTTGTAACTCAAGCGCTTGAGCTGGAAGATACCATAAAGAACTTTGAGCACCGAAGTGGCACTGGATGGTTTGATCTATTTCCTTTCTTTCTTGTTATTTCCTTTTATATTAACAGTAGAAGCTAGACAGTTATGGGAAAGTCTTAGAAGCATTATATCCCTAATTTGTATTAAAAACAGATTGTTGAGTATTGGAATGTAACTGGTTTTCAAATGGATCAGAATGAATGTTGAGGAATGAGGATACATATAGCCGATCCAAACTAGTTTGGGATGGATGTAGTTGTTGTTCTAGCAGTCTTTTATAGCTATAATCCTATATATATAACTCTGCAAACCAGTAATTAGTTGGTAGTTGTTCAAATATCTAGTGCGTTAATTATGCTATTCTTTCTGTACGAAATTCATGATTCAGAACTTAAAATTGATCGATAATGAAGTGAACCAGCAGAATCAAAGAGTACTGTTCTCTTTCACTTCCCATTATCATGTGCTTAGACCTGCCTGCTAATTCTGTTGCATGGGTTTTTTCTGGGCCATCATTACTGATTTAGTTATTTTATTTAGCACCTGTAGTTCATATCTTCATATAACAAATTGATAGAATGACATTTTGGGATTCATGATCTTGTCTTTTGTGTTAAGTTGTTTGTACTTAATTCTTATTTGACTGTAGGAATCTATTTCTTAAACTTGGCAGGAAATATATATCAAGCTTCCGGCCTGAAAGAGGTGGAAGTTTAGGGTCTATGCTGGACAAAATAGGTGATCTTCCGATTTTTTCGTTTATTCTATAAATGGAAATTCTCATCTGGCATTTCTTGAAACACTTCCTACTTAAATGCTAAGCAAATGGCAGATTATGTTACAAAAACTGATTTTATCTTGATGATGATTTGCAAAAGAGAATTTTGGTAATTCTCATTGGTTTGAGATAGATAATCCTACCTTCAAACTATACGAATTTCCTGGAATAATACATTTTCTAGTTCATACTATAAAATGTAGCCATGTAAAATGGCTTCAAGAAGAAAATGCCTTTCCTATCTTTTGGCTTCAGGAAGAAAATGTATTTTTCTGTATAAAGCAATCAAAGAAAATGCATTCACAATAATTGACCAAATTGCAAAGGAACAATTCTAAAAAGAGAATAAATTAAATGACCAAATACAATGTGATTACTAAGTCGCTTCTCTACAGAGTTGATATGGCGTTGTGTATTGGCAAAGCAGCTTCAGAAATTTTTGGCGATCCTCTTAGGCTGTATATCGGCTTCTATACTTCTTGCTGAGGCAACAATTCTACCAAGTGGAGTTGATTTATCTCTCTTTTCTATTCTGATTAATGCCACGAAAGAGCATGAGATGCTTGTACAGGTAAAATTTACTCTTTTTTTTTTTACCGCTATCCTCTCTTAGTTTTTGAAATTAAGATATAAAGAATTTGTAATGATGAAACCTTTTGCTGAAGACCTTGACTAGATTTGGCATGGAACTTTCCAAATGAGTTACTTAGCAATAGTCAGCACAAAATTGTGATACTGTTTGCATCATTTACCCTGTGCACAAATCTCTTGAATAATGATTGAACTGAGAAGGTGCTTTTTCTTTCACTAGTTGTTTGGATTCCATAAATGATCTAAAGTAAGATGGAGGAAACATTTGTTACTAACAAGATGGACTAAACATCTGTTTTCTTTTTCTATTTCTCTGAAGCTTTCTTTTGTTCCTTGTTTGGATCATATTCTTCTACAGACTACATAGAGGTAAAGATGTAGTGAGAAGAGTTAGTAATGCCATACATGTCCTTTTCTGTTCGTCAAAACTGCTCTCACGCTACAGTTATTCTCATTGTTTAGATCTACGAGATCAAAATATTTGTTAATATGACTGAGACCCTTTCTTGTAGCTTGAATCTTTTGATGGCTCTTAATGGTTGATGGATATCTACTGGTAACTGTAATTAAGTTAAATGCTATATGGCTTCTTTCCTGAAAACATTTTTATTCAGGGAACAAGTGGATTGCAGAATTTGCATGACCTTTCCCACTTTGGAAAAGAAAGTTTCATTAGTTTTAGTTTTATTGGGAGCTTGTCTTACTTACTTTTCCTTTGGATATTATAGATTGTTGTTTGACTACTTATGATGTTGTCTTCTTTTCCCTTATTTCTGGTGCAGGTGGCTGCCTTTATTCCTTTAATGTATATGTGTTTGTGCACATACTATTCCTTGTTCAAAATAGGAATGTTGACATTTTATTCACTGACTCCAAGACAAACAAGTTCAGTCAGTTTGCTTATGATATGCTCGTATGTCTCTTTGTTCTTTCTTTTTCTTTCTTACGGGAATTTGCAACCATTCTCTGCCTAATAGTTCTTATAATAACCGTGTAAATCATATTAGGATGGTTGCACGCTATGCTCCTCCTATTTCATACAACTTTCTCAACCTTATCCATCTTGACAACCGCGCAAAGACTATCTTTGAAAAGGTAAGTAACTGATCAGTATGTCATTTTGTTAGCTAGAATGTTTAATTCCGGGACATATGTCAAATTATAATCACATATTCGATTTTCTTGTGAGGCACAACCAGAACTCCCATTTGCCCATTTTGCATGACTTTGATTGGCATGAAGTTTTAGAGTTAGGGCTTGGATGACTTTTTATATTTGAATTTCTACATTTCAAAATAATGGTTGGACAATGTGGATGTCAAATAAAATTAAATAATGTAATATTATATTTTAAGAATACAAGATTACTATATAAGATCACAGGTTCAAGCCGTGAAAATAGTTTCTTGCAAAAATGCAAGGTAAGACTGTGTACAATAAGACCTAATGTGGTATGGCCTTTCCCCGGACCCGCGCATAACGGGAGCTTAGTGCACCGGGCTTTCCCTAGTAATCTTATATTTAAATTTTTTCGAAAATGCTGGACTTTGTCACGTAAGGGAGAAGTTATGTACTAAAACAGAAAACAAGTCAAATGAGATGAGATGAAGGAAGTGGAACACAACTACTCTGAAATATGCAGCTGTGTTTTTGCTTTCTTAGTTAGTATTACATGTATGATTATAGGATTGCAACGAGAGAGAGAGAGAGAGAGATTACAGAAAAGATTACAGAGAAGCTACTTCAAAGAAAAGATTACAGAAAGTTGAAATGTTCCAAACCTACAATGATTTGATATATATTTTTTGCAGAGAGAACACGAGGGATTTGTTCTTTATTAGTATACTTCCCTTTAGCAAATATTCGGACACAAATCTTAAATTTCAACGTAAATTTGGGAATTTAGGTGACATGATGTAGTTCATAATATTCGTCAGACAAATAAATTGTCTAACTATAGCTAAATAAATTCAATTTTGCTATAATCATCCTTTTGTCTTTTATGATGATCTAGGGCCATTAAAAGTTTAGAATAAAATTAACCAATCTAGTTAATTGGTCAGTTTACTGAAGTTCTCTTGCCTAATCCTAATACTAAACAAATTCATCTTTTCCTAGTCACTTGCAATTGGTAGTTGGATGCATAAACACAAAGCAGGCACCATAGTGGGAAGTAATTAGAAAAAGGAGGGGGATGAACAGATATTCTGAACTTTGATAAGAAATGTCTTTCTAATTGACCAAGCAAGTTGATGATTATGTCATTGCACTTATGCAGAGAATGGGGAATATTGATGATGCAGTCCCATTCTTTGGAAGAAATTTCAATAAAATATATCCGCTTATTATGGTCATCTACACCTTAATGATTGCGAGCAACTTTTTTGATCGAGTCCTTAGCTATTTTGGGAACTGGAAAATTTTCAAATTCCTGAGTGAAGAGGCTGATGATTTTGATGGATTTGACCCCTCAGGACTCATTATTGTGCAAAAAGGTTAGCCTGGCATTTATCCCTATGTAACGCATGTAATTGGAATCATTTTTCCAAAATAAATTTGTAGCTTGGGCATTGTTTTTTGGAGAATGGAAGTCTAAAGAAGACAATTTAAGACAAGTAGTTTAAACTTTATGCAAAACCAGGTAATGCACAAAATGACTTTGATTTCACTTCTCAGAGCGTTCTTGGCTTGAACAAGGACATAAAGTAGGTGAGCTAGTTGTTCCATTGGCTAGGAATTTCCAAAATGCAAGCTTGGATCTTGAATCTGGCGGCAATAATATGGTATGTGATTCTCTGAACACGACATATTCTTTCCATCAGTGATCTGGAAAATATTAATTTTACAGATGTCTTATTTCTCACAT
Organism: Nicotiana glauca; assembly: GCA_026770625.1. Taxonomy (NCBI): domain Eukaryota; kingdom Viridiplantae; phylum Streptophyta; class Magnoliopsida; order Solanales; family Solanaceae; genus Nicotiana; species Nicotiana glauca. Next base: position 40,186 of record MU679664.1, on the reverse strand, counting down.
AAATTTCTTGGTGTTTCACACTTTGGCGTCCACTGTTCTACATTTTTCACCTGCCTTGCAAATGATACTAAACAGGAGAACTATATTGCAAGGCAGGTTTGGCACATTTTAAGCCTGTTTTCCTGAACTTCCAAAACTTGCTTAAATTTGAACAGTACTTTTTCTCAAATAGAGTTTTAGAAAAAGTACTTTTAGACCGTATCTATTTGTGATTGGCCAATGAGAAATATTATGGAAGCAGTTTTTTCTATAACCATGGTGCTCGGGCCAACTTGTGCGAACCTCGACTAATTTCACGGGGTACATGCTACTACCTCCCCACTAGTACAAGTACTGGGTAACTCTGTCCAGCAAGGCTTGGTTAGGTGAGATGAAACCACCTATTGTTTTTGCCTCCATTGGAATTTGAATCTGAGAGTCATGGTTCTCAACCCAATTCATTGACCACTAGGCTACACTCTCGAAAGCAGTTTATGTTTGGCTATTCTTTCCAAAATAGTGTTGTGCTCTAAGTGTGCAAGCTTTTATTAGTTTTGCGGTGCATATCCACCGTGAATGATTATTCTTCTGTGTTGCATGTGACCTTGGGTTTATATTGGTAAAAGCTCCAGGAAACAAAACCATCAACAAGACTGAGGGAAGACGATAATGTTAGCCATTCAAAATCTCTAAAAGGAGAGGCACAATATGAGAACAGCAAAGAGGGGATCAGTGGAATGTACAAGGCGAAAAGAGCAAGACAGATGAAGAGAGGAAATAGCATAAGTTCAAATGAGAAGAGCAGGAACCGCCCCTTGTCTTCACGGGACGAAAGCTCCATGACGGATATGCAAGTTCAACCTGTCTTGAACTTATCCTCAGCATGGAGATCAATGAAAACAGGTTTTAGCAACTTCAAGTCTAACATGGAATCAAAGGGATTCGTCCCTTTACATCAAGTTCAAGATGCAGGACACAGTCGTGCTTCCTCAACTGAATCCCTGGATGAAATATTTGAGAAGATAAAGAGGCCAGGTTCAGAATCTACTAACTATGACAGTGACGATGATGTTTATGAAATGAGCTTGAAAAGTTCAAGGCCAAGAAGATAATAGATGTACATTTTTGTCAGAGAGCAGGCTACCAATTTTGTGCCAGAATCAGGATATTGGTTGTATAGTTTGTTCAATATTCTTGTCTCCAAGTAGCAGGTTTCTGTGTTGCAGATCCTTTTGGCATCTGTTTTGTTGTAACAAGCATAGCATAGTCCCTTCTTACAAATTACCACACAAGAAAGCATAAGCCACAACTTGAAACCTTCTCAAAGAGTTCGAAACATTGTTATTTGGAAACTCAAGTTTCTGTAATGACTCGCGCACAATTTCTGTAACACTCCCTTAAGCACTTGCTCTGTAGGAATATAATGGGACAATTGTATACAATCATCTGAGCATCTATTGGAAAAGCTGGTGATAATTTGTTGAAACTGATTAAATTATACTGAATAAATAAATTTTGTTTGCAACATCAGTGATAAAAGTTAAACAA
>MU679664.1:11729-37943 GCA_026770625.1 Nicotiana glauca | reverse complement strand
CAGGGGTGCCCAACGAGTTTTGTGATCTAAAGCTAAACTTTATAAGGTACCTTAACTCTTTTTTATAAATATTTATTTATTTATTTAAAGTCTATTTTTCGAGTGTTTCTTAGATACAAAGTTATTAATAATTTTCTTATAATCAATGACTTCTAATAAGTCTTACCTAACTGACAATATAGCTAATCTATTTAACCTTTATTGAGACATTGTTGATCTTAGGTGAGATTTTATCAATTTTAATTTTGATTTTTTTTTTTTTGCTGAAATTACGGAAACAAGAGTTATTAACATATTCCATAAGTATTATAGATATTGGAAGAAGAATCAATTTTTTTATTTAGCCGAGAGTATCAATTAAGTTGTTGCCTTCTAAATGTATTATTTTTCTTAAGTAATATTTTTAACTCTGAAAATAAATCTAAACCATCAATATCGAATTGATTATTTTGCTTTAAGGAACATTCAACATTAAGGCAATATTTTTTTAAATTTTCATCATCAAGTGATCTTAATTTTTACCGCTAGATAGAAAACCAAAAATATTTTCATATGCTTCGAATTGTTCAAATTTATTTTGAGTGAAAAAGATAGCCTTGTCTAATATGTATAAACTAATCAACTCCAAAGTACTCTTCAAAAGATTTTGAGATTTTATTATCAACATTGTCATCAACTTGTTATTTCCTATATAATACGTTTCATACAAAATTCGGGTTCAATATTCATTTCAAGTGCAATTTTCTTGGCAGAAATCATAGTAGTTGTAAATCATTCTTCTCTATACTTGCTAAAGAAATAAATCAAATTTTTTCACTTCACAAAATCTTTTTAAAAACTTATATGCATTCTATTAGGTATAACAAAAAAGGAAATTTTACCTCATATAACAAAGGTTGATATCTTATTTATTATAAATAAATACCTTTTTAAAAAATTATCTCTTATAGCTACCTTTTAATGTTTATAGCAAAATATCTATTTATGACCACTTTCTACCTTTATGCCATTAAATATGTTGTGTATTATTTATTTTTCTCCCTCTCTCCTCCTTTCTCTTTCCTCTTTCTTCTCTTTTTTCCCCCTTTTTTTACTCCCTTGGTTTTAGAAACCCTAGCAGGGGTTGTGTTCCGCCAAGACATATCTGGCCGGCGACCATTACCCCCCTTACTTGTTGTGTCACCCCTAACCCCCTCCTCCGGCCGGTGGTATCTTCTTCTTTTTCTGAAGTGATGATTACTTCAGAAAAATATTTGGTTTCCAAACGTGACGATCTAAAATAGTTGAAGTTGAAAAACACTAAGATCTAACATCCTTCACGCCATTTTGAATAGAAAGTAGAGAAGTGATTTTATGCTTAACTACTCATTATTCAAAATTCACGGTCCAACTAATTCAAATTCATTCTACGAGATTATAAGAAGAAGATTTCGACAAGGTGAAGAATGCGAAAATAAAACGGCAAAAGAAAAAAAAAATTAGTTGCTTTGCCTTGAAGAGTTGTTACCTTTTTTTCATTGTATTTCAATGTATCTCGCTGTATTTCCTTGTATTCACTATCTTTTTTTCATTGTATTTCAACATATCTCGCTGTATTTCATGTATCTCATGGTATTCATTGTCTCGATATATTCCATGAATGTATTCATATATTTTTTTAATTAATATAATTTATGTATTCAGATGTATATATGTATTCCAATGAATCTGCAGTATGTATTTATATATTTTTGCACTATAGATGACCTGTTATACTTCATGTATTCAATGTATTTTTATGTATTTAACTGTATTCAATGTAATTGTGCACGGTAAAATTGGAGGGTCTAATTTTCCGTCATTATGATGCCCCGTAAACATACTTCACAAGGCTTGAGACTGGGGTCGAGGTTCACCCTCGAGGGCTGTCAATGCTCGACCTCAGACCAATGTAGATAAACGGCTATATTGGAAAAGAGGGGAGTTCCCAAGGGATGCAGCTAGAGCCGATAAAGTCTGTCAGGCTAGTCTGAGCCCACATCATGGCATCAACAAGCTGTCCCATCTCCATATCTTTGTAATAAATGCATTTATACTATGTTTGGATTCTCCCCTTCCTATATAAAAGGGGTCCTTGCCATTTTGTAGAGTTCTGTTGCTCCATACTAAATACACAAGAACATTCTCTCTGCTCTCTAATACATTCTCTTGATATTATTGCTTCCATTTATTATCTTCATTATTGTTCTTCATTTATTGCTTATTATTGGCCATAAAAAGCTTTCGTTAATTTTATTATAACTAATAATTTCTCTTCAACTACCTTCGATAGCTCACATTCAAGCACCGAAAATCGACCTCGAGGCTCCCGAATCGACAAGCTCGAGGCCCCGATTGCTAACCTATCGGTTTGGTTATCACCTCGCTCTAAACTCTTATCTCGTTTCTAAGTCTTCCCCATAGCATAAATTGCCTAACTACTAACATAAAAATAGATCACGTATTTTTAGAGTCTCATAATCAAATTTATTTATTATTACCATTTTTACGGTAAACAGTTTGGCACCCATCGTGGGGCTAAAAATAATAATAATTATTTTCTTATTGGTTTCATTACACAACGCAAGTCATATTTCACACTTTTTTCTTGTCTAAGATCTTCAATTTCGGGTCGAAATTCCTAACTCAGTAAAGGGGGTGAGAACAACAATCTCGAGAACTGCGGAGAGAATGGTATGGCTGTTTCAGGTGTCAGTATACCACCACGAAACCTTGTGAATGCACCGGAACTAACTTCCAAGGGTACAACATTACGCGACGCCCAATGCATCGACATCGGTCCTCGCATTCACTAGGAAGCGCGCTGAGAAGTTCCGTGGGAAACTCGGTAAAATCCAACCTGGGAAAAAAAGAGATTCCTCGGCATGTCACTCATATGATTATTGGAGGGACCAACATTCCCCAAGGACTCATGATCAAATGGAGAAAAATATCCCCCACAATAGAAGGCCGAACCAGGACCGCATGGCCGAAGACACCCTCGCATTCAGCAAAGAGGATCTCGAGACCTTGACAGAACTACACAACGACGAGCTGGTAATCTCATTTCTTTTAAGCAACATTCGAGTTAAATGTGTGCTCGTGGATCCGGGAAGCTCGGCTAACGTAATCAGGTCAGAGGTAGCAGAATATCTTGGGTTGCTCGATCAGATCATACCCACCACCTGGGTCCTTCATGGCTTCAACATGGCCGGCGAAGTAACAAAGGGAGAAATCACCCTCCCAGTCGACATGTCTGGTGCGGTTCAGAATTCCAAATTTCAAGTTATCGATGGTGATATGAGGTACAATGCATTGCTTGGAAGGCCATGGATACACAACATGAGGGCAGTGCTGTCAACTCTACACCAGATGATAAACTTTCCAAATGGATGGCATAACGACCATATACGGAGAACAACATGCGATGAAAGAAATGTTCGCGATTTACCAAGAGGTGCCGACCCACATACACCCGACCTCGGATAATTCTAGGAGCATACAGATCCCCAAGGATGACGAAGAAGATTTCCTCACTCCTCGAACTTTCGGTGTCCCTGAAGAGTCGGATGCAACGAAATCAACGATTGAAGATCTGGAGCAAGTTGTTTTGATCGAACACCTCCTAGATAGTAAGGTATACCTGGGAACTGGATTAACCCCCAAACTCAGGAAAGAATTCATTCAATTTCTTATTAATAATATTGACTGTTTTGCTTGGTCCCACATAGATATGACAGGAATTCAGTCGTAAATAACCTCCCACCAACTGAGTGTCGACCCCAGGTTTAAACCGGTGAAGCAAAAAAGAGGACCCTAGTTAGAGATAAAACATGCATTTATGAAGGATAAGGTAACGAAACTTGTTAAAACAGGGTCCATTAGAGAAGTAAAGTACCCCGAACGGCTGGCCAACGTAGTAGTGGTACCCAAAAAGGGAAATAAGCTAAGAATGTGCGTAGATTATAAAGACTTAAATAAGGCGTGTCCCAAGGATTTGTTATTATTGCCTAACATCGATCATTTGATCTATGTTGCATCCAACCACGAGATGCTCACCTTTCTCGATGCCTATTCGCGGTATAATCAAATTCAAATGAACCCCGAGGATAGGGAGAAGACTTCTTTCATCACGAAGTACGGTACCTACCATTACAATGTAATGCAATGCAGGGGCTACGTAACAACGCCTATTTCATAAAATGTTCGAGTATTAGGTAGACAAATCCATGGAAGTTTATATTGACGAGATGCTAGTTAAGTCCCTGCGCAGAGGACCATTTGGCTCATTTGCAGGAAACATTCGTCATCCTCAGAAGTTACAACATGAAGCTCAACCCCGAGAAATGTGCCTTTAGAGTAGGTTCGGGCAAATTCTTAGGCTTCATGGTATCAAACAGGGGGATTGATATTAACCCCGATAAAATCAAGGCCATCGAAGAAATCATGGTAGTAATAACATAAAGGTCATGCAACGGCTGATAGGTCGAATAGCGGTGCCACGACCCAATTCCCAAACCTGGTCGTGATGGCGCCTCTCGTGAAGACAAGGCCAGCCAGCAGAATGACAATGCACCTTTTAACAATTAATAAACATAAATGAATGGATAAATACGACTTAATGGCATTAATAACTGATATTTACAACCCAACACAGCCCAACCGGGGTGTCACAAGTCACGAGCATCTAAAGAAGTCTGAACACAACTACAGGGCCAATAATATACACAATAAAATCTGAAATCAAAAGATAAAGTCTGGTGCCGCGAACGCTGGCGGTTACCTTGCTCAACTACAGTAGTAATAACTTCAATTAGTTATTAACCCGCTTCCGGTTGAACAATACCTGCAACTGCACGCGAGGTGCAGGGAGTAAAGTGAGTACTCTAACTCAACGAGTAATAAAAGTAAATAATAATTGAGCGGTAAGAAAACACGTAAAGCACTCCATCATGCTATATAGGGCAGTGCAAATCTTTGAGAAAACAGTAAAACCGTGAAATCCTTTCGAAAATATCTGGGCTCAGTTAAAACTTCATTTGAAAATATTCTTTCCAACAGTTAAGCAAATGAATGCGAAGGCAGATGGTGCAAATCAGCATATAAGCCAGCCCCTCGGGCACAACACTCCACTAATAAAATAACACCAGGGTGCCTGGTAAACAGTGCAAGACGTAGCATGGATGCCAATGAAATGAGAGTGCTGAATGTCATGACACGTAGTACAACAGGAACCAATGCATGAATGCAATGCAATGCAAAACGCTGCGGCGCGCAACCCGATCCATTTGGGTACCCGCGCTCACTGTGGGGGTTCAGACTCCGGAGGGGCTCCTACAGCCCAAGCACAATATCAACATAGCATCGCTGCGGCGTGCAGCCCGATCCATCCTCAGTCCAGAACATGCACGTAAGCCACTCGGGCAATATTAAAGTAATAGCTCTCAGCTCAAAATATCAGAAAATGTAGCTTAAGTTTCAAATCTTAGAAATATGGCTGAACATTGCAAAAACAGTGTTTACACTCAGGACTGAAATCAAATAATATTCAAAGTAATGCAAAAACTGTGATATCAATCCCTGAAGGATTCACATAGTTGGCATGAAGCCCAAACATGGAAATCAGCCCAATATTATGATAATAACAAGTAGTTTCAGTCAAATACGCGGTAATTTAATCAATCGGGACGGACCCAGTCACAATCCCCAGCGGTGCTCTAGGCGTGCAAGTCACCTCAATATAGCACTACGATGTGCAATCCGGGGTTTCAAACCCTCAGGATATCATTTACAAGTATTACTCACCTCGAACCGGTGAAATTCCTTGCTCGCGATGCCTTTTCCCCTAAAATCGGCCTTTACGCGCGTCGAATCTAACCAAAATCAGAGCGAATACATTACAATATGCCAAGGGAACAATACCCAATCGAAAACAATCAAAATATAGCAAAAATCTCGAAACTAGCAAAACATGAGCCCTGGGCCCACTTTTCGAAAAATTACAAAACTTACATTACCGGATTCCTCGTCTCGTTACGAGTTCATACATACCAAGAACTCCCAAATCTGAGCTCAAATGACCTATCAAATTCCAATTTGAAATATCAAAAACTCAAGCCCTAGCTTCACCCTCTTTTGATGAATTTCAACCCATTTTCATGTTAAATTTAACATAATTTCATGTATTTAGGTCAAAGGACTTACCTCCAATCACACCTAGTCGAAATCCCCCTTCAAATCCGTCCAATAGCTCTCAAGCTCGTTTAAAAATGGTGGAAATAACATAACCCTCGCGGAGCAAAAATGAATATAAAACTCCTACTGGCTTCAGGGGTTTCCACTTCTGCGGTCCCCACGCCCGCTTCCGCGTGACCGCTTCTGCGGTTTTTGTCCGCTTACGCAGAATTTCATTAAATCACCAAGGCCGCTTCTGCGACACAATTTCCCGCTTTTGCGAGATCTCACCCCCATGCCCAAACCGCTTCTGCAGACTCGCTTAGGCGAAAATACTTCCACTTCTGCGGAACTTCCCAACTCAGCCTTAAACCGCTTATGCGACCAATCCCTCGCTTCAGCGGAACTGCTTCTGCGGTCCATTTCCATAGAAGCGAGCATACCAGATACCAGCAAACATCTGCCACCCTCTCAACTTGAATTTCATCCCGTTAGCCATACGAAATCACCCCGAGGCCCCCGGGACCTCAACCAAAGGCACCAAAACATCATAAAACATTATTCAAACTTGCTCCAATCATCAAAACACCTCAACTAACACCGAAATCATCGGATTACACCGGATTCAAGCCTAAGTTTTCTTAAAACTTCCGAAATACGCATTCGATCAAAAACCCGACCAAGACACCTCCGAATGATCTGAAATTTTGCACACATATCCAAAATCACCTAACGAAGCTACAACAACTCTCGAAATTCCATTCCGACCCTCGGATCAAAATCTCACCTATCAACCGAAATTCGCCAAAATACTAACTTCGTCAATTCAAGCCTAATTCTTCACCGGACCTCCAAAATCAATTCTGATCACGCTTCTAAGTCACAAATCATCCCCCGAAGCTAACCGAAACACCGAAAATCACATACGATCCCTATAACTCATAAGTCAACGTCCGATTGACTTTTCCAACTTAAGCCTTCCTTAAAAAGACTAAGTGTCTCATTTCTTATCAAAACCAATCCAAATCAAATCTAACACACCACATACCGATAACAAAACATGAAGAAGCATAAAATGGGGGAAACGGAGTAGTAACACATAAGGCGACGGGTCGGGTCGTCACATCCTCCCCAACTTAAACAAACGCTCGTCCTCGAGCGTACCCAGAGTTGTACTAGAAGCAACCCAATAGCTGAATGACCTTACCAAGCATATACCCGGGGTGATCCCTCGTCACCCTATCTCGCATAGGTCCGATAACACAATATAGCTAAAATTTCACTGTCCATCTAAACCATAAACCGTAGGACTGCATTGCACTTTCTGAAATCATACAAAAGATCAGAACCTCACATCTACATTCGGAATAAACACGAACCAGCTGTAATAACCCATACCTGCAACATCAGGTGAAGTCATATGATATATCACATAATTCAAACACTCGGAACAATAGCGTCTATTCACAGCAGTTGCCCACCATAGACAAATACCGATAGAAGACTTCATACTAGCTAAAGCCTTATTCCAACACTTTCATATACTGCCAACGACAAATGAAATACGTGATAAACCGCAACCATTGCTCAGATCAACCATTCATGAAGCCACTTCTCTTTGACTAATACCACAACAGATTTCCGGGCTGAACCCCGATATTATCCTTCTAACCAGCTGAGATCAAATCTGTTCGTATTCATTAATGACTCCAAAAATCAACTCGAATCCAACACACCAATCTGGTGATATGACACCTCAATATAGGCCTAAGCCACAACTTGCATAATACATGCACCAATAAGAAACGGTCTGAACATACACAAATAATGACAAATGACTCAAACGAAAGAGCTGTAACTCAAGTCCATCAGTATCATCACAACACAAGGCTGAGACCCCGTCTCACATCATATATATAGAACACCTGAACCTACCTCACTCCACGTAGCCTCATTATAATGCGCGATCCTACCCAAACACTGTTGCACCTGACACATCTCAAGTCGCTACGCTCAAAATCAACAGCCACGCACAACTTGATGTCTGAAACCAAGGCAATTCATTACACCCACAGTGACACAAATAACATACGACACGCAACCTGGTAGGCCATAACTAATAGTCCATTTACCAAGCAACACTCAATTACTCTTCCCGTTCGACTTCCTCTATGAATCCTCAATAGAATCACACCACATGAGCCCATATCCAACAAATATTAACATCTCACAGCATAGAAAGCAACTCATAGTTCTCCCAAATCACTATTAAGTTCAATAACGATCGAATCAACCTATCCCTCAACAATACCACTTGGAACTAACCAAGCTAACTCAAGCCAAATACGTAGCCACATTGTCCTGCCAACGAACTCAATACCAAGAAGCCTGAAGCTGATCCTTCCACTACCATAACTCCTGTCGGAGCCGTACGATACGGTGCCCGGCACCAAATAAATACCAAAATCCATAATCTCGCCCGGCCACATGAAACGCATCCGAAAAAGTCCCTCAATACCGGAACTGAATCAATGGTAGAAACCTCTGCACTGACATCCGCCTCGAAGGCCCAATTAAGAAAAGCAATCCTTCCCAGCCGCCCGCTGGTCTTTGGAATACAACCACTCTGCTAGAACATAATCTGATGCACTCCACCACGCAACCTGTGGCATTTTCCGACATAACCCATAGCACAATAGTCTAGAATAACCCAACACTGAGACAATAAGTCTACACCCCAATATCATATCCAAAATCTAATATATCAAGCAAAGAAAGATCCACTCGGGCTTCCAAATCTCAATAGCCTCTAACAGTACCAATACACACGATCCACAACCGCTACACAGTCTGAACCTGAAAACTCCCAGTATCCAACTCCATATAGCACACGAATCAATGTACCTGATCCCAAATTCCGCAGTATGAATACATATTTCACCTCGAGTACCCAATCATTCCACGAAAGATATTCTAAAATTCTCCTGTGCCATCAAACAAACTCAGATATCAGCAGTCGATTTAGCAAGAAAATGCCGCAATACTACCGAAGTATTATCAGTTTAATCACGTTACCCTTTCCTGAGACGTATACTCTTGTCAAATCACTTCCAATTAGCAGTATCATTTCCTTGGTCATATGAGGCTACCCGTTGCCTAAGGTTTTTATGAACTTCCTTTCAGAACTGAACCGAAACTTCGCACACGCCAGTCTCGGTCCTCTACAACATACTGCATATACCATACCCTCCAAGGATAACATGAGAACTTTTATCTCCTTTCCGCGCTGCAGACATCGACGCACTCAACTAGTCAAGAACTTTCATTGATCCCATTTAGAAGAAAAATCATTACACACTCCATGCTCCGCATGTCCATAGAAAATATACATCTCCAAACCACGATGAAACCCAACAAGAATTCTCTCCCAATTCTATTTGCACAGGCTAAACTGTCAGGACTGAATCCTTCTAACTAGACCAAGCTAAACAAGCTGTCAGAACTCAAGAGATTTGCTGCAAAATACCTGTACGAACTTATTGCCTCGAACACACACAAAGAATTAATCATATCCTTACCATACCGATTCGGTTCACTAACAAGCTACTTCATTTATCTAGGTTTCCTTCTTATTCATTTTCAACTTGATATTCCCTCTTGCTGTAGCACCACAGTTCCTCAACTCAGGCTCACTACATGAGACCCTAGCACAAGACCACACTGTCTAAGACCCACAAACCACTGAATACTCTCTCAAATATTCCCAAGAACACCACATTCCCAAAATAATCTACTAGGAAGAACTTCCTGTGAACCCAACTCCGTTACCTTTATTTTCTTGATATTGATGCATAGAATCCCATAATTAACATAAAAATACCACAAGTCTTGACATTTTCCAATGAAAACACAGTCTCTAACCACATACATAACCTTAAAACACCTGATCGTTACATGTAAAATCTTAAACACATTAGAATCATTCTCGAAAGTCATTCACTCTTATTCAAACTGCAAATTACCTGACTCAATGAATAGAACCACTCGTGCCTTATTAACACTCTGACACCGCAAGATATGATCTCATTCCAATACAAACAAACATCTTCCTTCTCTATACAATGAGCATGTTTTATCATCAACAGCTCAATACATCATATTATTCCCACACATCTACGAAGCACCATATACCCTTTGTCAAAAAAAAAATTCACTTGTGCCATCCTCGGCTTAATTTCTGCAACCAGAACTGATCCGCCAGCATACCTCGAAAAGGAACCAACATAACACATAACCATACAATCAGCTAATCAATAGCAACCTCCCCAACTTGGCTCGAAGCCATATATCAAAACACACTCAATAACCCATAATACTTCTACTCTAATAAAACCAAAATATCATAGTGAGATTAAACTCAAATCGTCTACAAGTTTGTGAAAACACCGATCATCTAGTACCGTAATCCTTTGCAAATCTCGCATTCATCCCCACATCAGTTGAGTCCACTCTCTTAAGCGACCCAAATTTTCAAATTTCAACACGTACCCTTAAATTACACATGAGATTTTCTAACATACACATAAGGATCATACCACTTAAGAACACTCCGCAGGAGATATCCTACCTGCTTCGCCTTAATTTAGTATTTCAATGCCTTCCACCATCATATACGTTACACAGTCATTTAGTCTTCCTGGGTCTCAACTCATACCGCCACATGTAATGCACTACCCTCCCCAACTAGGAGACACGAAAATATTCTTCACGCGCCCATATTCGGGCTACACATCGAATCACAATAGGAATCGAATCACTTAACATTTCATCTATTATCCAGCAAACTTCTTCGTCACTACCAAGTCATATAGATACATCTCGCAGTACTAACATACTCACCAGATGAATACCAAACCGTCGTTCCGGCTAATAGGGACAATACCGAACATATAAGTTCAAAACACTTGCTCACACAATCAGCACCTCGGTGCTCAAGCCATAGGCAAAGATCCGGCCTCAAGTCCTCTAGACTGGCCCAACATCAAACTCACGGAGATCACATCTCGCCCCTTGATCGGGGAATCACAAGCCATCAAGGCATATACAATACTGAGCGCTCATGTGTGCATACAGACGTGAGGAAGGAATTTCAAGAGTTATATTCCAAGCTGAATCAAGTACGCACGATAAGAATTCCAAGAATGGGAAGTTTTCCTACAGGTTCTGCAGCCTATCGAGGATAAATACAGACGTCTCTGTACCGATCCACGAGACTCTACTAAACCTGCTCATGACTCGCGAGACCTAGTAACCTAGGCTCTGATACCAACTTGTCACGACCCAATTCCTAAACCCGATCGTGATGGCGCCTCTCGTGAAGACAAGGCCAGCCAACAGAACGACAATGCCCCTTTTAATAGTTAATAAACATAAATGAATGGATAAATACGACTTAATGGCATTAATAAATGATATTTACAACCTAACACAGCCCGACCGGGGTGTCACAAGTCACGAGCATCTAAAGAAGTCTGAGCACAACTACAGGGCCAATAATATACACAATAAAATCTGAAATCAAAAGACGAAGTCCGGTGCCGCGAATGCTGGCGGTCACCTTGCTCAACTACAGTAGTAATAACTTCAATCATCTATTAACCCACTTCCGGGTGAACAATACCTACAGCTGCACGCGAGGTGCAGGGAGTAAATGTAAGGCCCCGGAAAAAAATTTCACTAAGTAATTTAGGATTTTGTGGTGTCGCGTAGGCTTATTATAATATTTTTATATGCTATTAACATGGTATACATCCATTGGATTAGTAAATATGTGTATAAGTATTATGGTAAGTAATGTGAGGTCCAAATGGAAGCCTAAGCGTATGCCAAATGGGATAATTTCATAATAGGCTAAAATTTCAAATGGATTCGCATAAGGCTCCACTTTGAACGAGAATATCTAAATATGTATGAGGTTTTACGTGATGAACAACCTATAATATGAAAGTTCTTTGAGTCTAGTTTCCAATTCTTCAAACCGTTCATCATTTGGACATTCCTACACAAAGTTATGACCAAATTACCAAAGGCTGGAAAAAATGCGATCCTGTGTCAGATCTGCGATCTCAATATCCATTATGCGGTCTGCATTTTTTATCTGCGGTCGCGAATTGGACCAGTGTAGCCCAGTTTTGGATGCCGATTTTGCGGTGCATTATGCGGCCATCATTCGCGTTCTGCGGTCCATTCTGCTATAGCAGACTTGACATCGGAGGGCTAATTTTCTAATTTGTATAACCCGACCCCATTTTAATATATAGCCTTTGGGGCTTCATTTGGGGCCATTTTCTACTGATTTTTGAGAGAGGTGAGAGCATTTCTAGAGAGAAAAGGAGGAACCAAACATGTAAATCATCCAATCTTGCATCAATCTTCAAGAATCAAAGAGCCCAATCACAAGTTCTTCATCTAAGAGGTAAGATTCTATACCCTAGGTTTTTATTTCGAGTTTGGGGTATAAGGTGGGGTATTGAGGTATGATTATTGGGTGTAATGCTATTATGCATACATGCATATACAACTTAGATTTATGGAAAGATTGTTTAACATAAATAAGTAAATATTGGGTTAGGGAATGAAGAAAATCTTGAAAGGGGGATTTGAAATCAAGATGCTCAACTAGTATTTGATAAAATGCTCAAATGAGCTAGAATTATGAATATCTTCCTAATTTGTGTTCAATTTTTCTATGTCCCAAAATAGATTGAAGTTGCTAGAATTTCCGGAATATCGTAGTAATTAAAGGAAAGCTCAAGAAAGGTATGTATGGCTAAAACTCCCTCTTCTTAGAAATTGAGCTCCTATGGTGTCCCTACGTATGTTGTAAGTCCGAAATTTGATTTATGTAGTATTCATTATTTCAAAGGATTTGGGTATTGCAAGAATATATGTTAAGGATGTACCTCAATGTGTTTAATATGTTATTCTTGGTAAATGAGGATATGTGAAAAATGGAAACTATGTGCTAAAATGCCTAGACTTCAAGTCATGTTTAAATTGAGATTTTGATGCCAAATTATGTGAGAAAACTCGTTATGGTTGATCCTCTAAATTGTTCTTATGTGTACCAAATGTATTTTATTGATTGTGTCTAGTTGTTGGTAATGTACAAAGATGTTTGGAAGTGAAGTAAGTGACTGTGTAAATGTGGTAAGATTGAAATTTGGATTCTTGCTGTGATTGGTACTTTACATGAATTGGTATTGCGACCCTATAATTGTAAAAGATTCATTCCAATATGATCAAGGTGTTATTGTTGATAACTTAAAAAGGTTGCAAGGAATATGAATCATGTATTGAAATGCTAAGACCTTAAATTGAGATTGAGTTGCATATCTTTTGCCAAACTATGTGAAATCCTCTATGTGTAAAGATGTTTAAAGTAATCAAATGAATTTGGGAAATAGAGTGTGGCCAATGTGCTGAGAACTTGAATTATAATTGTATAATGTCATGATTGAAAAATAAGGATTCAAGAATAATTGGTGTAATTATTTGCTTATGCCTTTGATTTGTGTTTTTATCGCGGGTTGGTGTACCCCCTCTATTGATTTGGAAGAGCCGCTGGTGTTTAAAGTTCCATTGTCAATAAACATGAGGTTTATGATCTCTGAGATATTGTATATGCCGAGGATTCATGGTTCCTCTCATGTGTACTTGACATCTTGAATTGAATGGCTTATTGTTGAAATTAATATTGATGTGAAATATGTGGAGATGATATGAAATATGGCCTAGTGCCAAGTATGCTGTAATGATTGTGGCCCCATGTGCCGATTAATTGATATGTGAAACCTATGGACGAGCTATGAAATGCATAGGTGTATAATGTAGTATGTGAACCCTATGGACGGGCTATGAAATGCATAGGTGTATAATGTAGTATGTGAACCTTATGGACGGGCTATGAAACGCATATGTGTATAATGTAGTATGTGAACCCTATGGACGGGCTATGAAACGCATAGGTGTATAATGTAGTATGTGAACCCTATGGACGGGCTATGAAACGCATAGGTGTATAATGTGATAATGTGAACACTATGGACGGGCTATGAAACGTATAGGTGTATAATATGATATGTGAACCCTATGGACGGGCTATAACGCAACCTAGAGGTATGGAAATTATGTGAAAGCGATGTGATCCCTTTTATTTGTTGATGTGGGAATTGTTAAAGCTTTTGATTTACTTTTATGATCTCTTTATTCTTGTTTGACAATTCTTTCTAATGACAAGGTGTTAATGATTTCTTTATTCTTATTTGATAGTTCTTTCTAAGTAGATGGTGTTTAGTTATACATACTAGTGCTATTCAATGGCACTAACGTCCGTTTTGCCGGGGGCGCTACATTTTTTTTAATGAATATAGGTGGATCCATAGCGGATAGTGTCGATCATGTGTAGCGGAGCATCCTCCTTCCCAAAGATCTTGGTGATCCCCTTTCTCCTTCAAGGGGCTATATTGCACATCTTCTTACTTTAAATTTTCACTTTTGAGGTATAGCTGGAGCCTTGTTGCCGGCATTTCTATATTATTCTTTAGTTGTAGTTAGAGGCTCCGTAGACAGGTTTTGGGTAGTGTTGGGCATTGGAATTTAAAATAGAAATATTGATGTTTGGAAATGATGTATAAAACTTGTAATGCTCTTAATATGGTGAATGAAGTTGCTAATGAAAATGAAATGGATATCGTTAATGATATGTTTATAGAATTTGATTAATGGAGTCCATCTCTAATTTATTCATGAGTTAGTTTGGGTAGAATGAGATCTAACAGACTTGCTCGGTTGGGTTTACTCGGTTAAGCGTCGGTCGCGCTCCTCAGATTTTGGGGTGTGACAAACTTGGTATCAGAGCCTAAGGTTTTAAAGTATCCTAGGATGTCTCGGAGCTGTGTCTAGTAGAGTCCTTCTTATCGGTGTGTCGTCGACCACATCTATAAGTTTGAGGCTACTTGGGTATTTAGGAATAACACCCTTCTTTGATATTCTGGATCATGCGGTGAAACTGTTTTCTTCCTAATCAGTGCATTGTTCTGTCTTTCAGCAAATGACACCTAAGAAGAAAGCGAGAATTGACCAAGAAGCCAATGCCAGCCCAGGAGTGGATGATGATTCATTGCTTGATATTGCTGGTGAGGGTAGTCGCCCTATTATTACTCTACCGGATCCTTCTATTCCAGAGCAGACTACCCCAATTCCTACACCTACGGAGGGTACCACTATCCCTCCTGTTGATACTCCTGTCCCACCTACATCCCCAGCTTCCGGTTTTGGTGTTTCTGATGGGGATCTTAGGGGAGCTATTCAGATGTTGACTCAGTTGGTGGCCTCTCAGGCCCAGAGGTCAAATGTTGCACCTAGTTCATCCAGCCAGCCAGGGGATTCTACTAGTTCCAAGGTAAACAGATTCCTTCAGTTAGACCCTCCGGTATTCGCATGTGCCAATCCAGAAGAATACCCTTAGGACTTTATTGATGAGATGCACAAGACCCTCAGGATGATGCGTGCGACAGAGACAGAGGGAGTGGAGTTAGCTGCCTATCGTCTGAAAGGGGTGGCCTATTCATGGTTTGAGTTGTGGGAGGATTCCCGAGAGGAGGGGCGCCCTCCAGTGAGGTGGAGCGAGTTTGCTGATGCTTTCATTAACCATTTCCTTCCCGCTGAGACAAGGGCAGCCCGGGCAGCAGAGTTTGAAAATCTGAGTCAATGTAACAGAAGTGTGTGGGAGTACCACATGGAGTTCGCTCGCTTGTCCAAGTATGATATTCACATGCTGCCTACTATGGAGGTTAGAGTGTGCTGATTTGTGCAGGGTCTTTGCCCTTTTGTTATTAATGAGGCGGCTACAGATGCCTTGAATTATGATATGAATTATGGGAAGATTGTGGCATTCTCTCAAGCTACAGAGGGACAAAAGTTAAAAATAAAGATAGAGCAAGATAACAACAAAAAGGCCCGATCCACGAGCAATTTTAATGGCTCCTACGGTAGGGGTAATAGTGGGAAAGAATCACATAGGAGAGTGTTGTCCGAACCCACACAGTCAATTCTTCAGACCTCAGCTAGGACGCTACCATCAGGGCGTGATCAGCAGCAGTGGGGCCATAATATGCAAGACCAAGGCAATATGAAATCTAACCAACAAGTCCAGTCAAGTGGGGGCCATCAAAGGCAGCAACGACCCCGTTGCCCTAAGTGTAGGAGGCATCATCTAGGGATGTGTCATAAAGGCACTGATGAGTGTTTCGGGTGCGGAGTTAAGGGACATCAGTTAAGATACTGCCCCAACAACCGAGGAACAACAAGTAAGTCTATTAACCCCTTTTTGTTCTATGATGTGTGTGAATAGGTATGACCATTTAATTTCGTGCCATGGAAGACTGACCGTGGGGTGATACTTTCTTACATGTTTAGACCCCCAAACTCGGTAAGTTTAACTCATACGGAAATGATCAGGTGAGATGGGAATAGGATTTGAGGTGTTTACACATGCTTACTACGCGAATTAAATGCTTATAAAGGATGTTTTTATACTGAGTATAGTGGTGCGTTGCATATTAGGCTCGACACGGTATTTATGTAATACGGTAGAGTGATTGCCTACATATCCATACAGTTGAAGGAGAGAGATATGGGTAATAGTATATGCACTTTGTCACTCAATAGGAGTATGATGTTTCCCTATAGTTGTTCCTCATGAATTTGTGTTTTCATATGCCTATGTCTAAGAAGGTAGTGATAAAAGAGGGGTGTGAATTGATTTGATTGAACTATATGATCATGGTAATATCCTATATGATGCACTACTAGAAAGAATCATCGTGCCTTGACTTCATATGGATGGTTGATTGAAATGAAATTATATTCTTGTTGATGAACACATTTGTGATTACATTAATGGTTGGTAAGGACTATTATGAACACATGACTGTTTGGTTACTATTAAATGACATTCTTGATGGTGTGATGCCATGTGATGGAATGTGGGTTGTTGTTGTTACCATGAATTGCAATATCCGATGGAATGTAAATTGTACAGTGGAAATTATTTAAAGGTAAAGTCAATGGATAGTTAACTCATGCGAGGTGTCTATTTGTCATCCTTGTTATGTATGTTTGGGAGTTGATATTATTTCCGAGAATGTGTAATGATAGAGCTTGTAGGTTGAGAAGGTCATCTGGAAGGTTGAAAGTGTCGTGGAAGGAAAATATTTTTGCTTGATTGAATATCAATTAGTTTTGACTTGAAAGGTACTATATAGGTGTTTTGATCTAAAACTGTGCAGTCCATGTTCTGGTAACCTTAGGGTAATATAGTGCTTGTAATACTTAGATTAGTATTGTGGATATATATATTGTGGTGCTCTGTCTAGTTGTGGATGTGTTGTTAAGACGATTTTGGTGATTCTCTGGCAGGTGGATAGGCCTAGTTACAAAGGAGACTCTGCCGAAAAATTCTGAAAAAAATTTAGGATTTAGTCAAAATTTAAGGTCTTGAGGTACGTAAGAAAAGAGATTTATTATATTAAGCGTTCAAGTCGGACTCTACTCCTCATTCGAGGACGAATGATCCTGGGGGGGAGAATGTAAGGCCCCGAAAAAAAATTTGCTAAGTAATTTAGGATTTTATGGTATCGCGTAGGCTTATTATAATATTTTTATGTGCTAGTAACATGGTGCACATCCATTTGATTGGTAAATATGTGTATAAATATTATAGTAAGTAATGTGAGGTCCAAATGGAAGCCTAAGTGTATGCCAAATGGGAAAATTTCGTAATAGGCTAAAATTTCAAATGGATTCGCACAAGGCTCCACTTTGAACGAGCATATCTAAATATGTATGAGGTTTTAAAATCTATCATATGAAAGGTCTTTTGAGTCTAGTTTCCAATGCTTCAAACTGTTCGTCATTTGGACATTCCTACACAAAGTTATGACCAAATTACCAAAGGCTGGAAAAAATGCGATCCTGTGTCAGATCTGCGATCTCAATGTCCATTATGCGGTCCGCATTTTTGATCTGCGGTCCCAAATCAGGTCGCAAATTGGACAAGTGTAGCCCAGTTTTGGATGCCGATTTTGCGGTGCATTATGCGGCCAGCATTCGCGTTCTGCGGTCCATTCTGCTATAGCAGACTTGACATCGGATAGATAATTTTCTAATTTTTATAACCCGACCCCATTTTAATATATAACCTTTGGGGCTTCATTTGAGGTCATTTTCTACTGATTTTGAGAGAGATGAGAGCATTTCTGGAGAGAGAATGAGGAACCAAACATGTAAATCATCTAATCTTGCATCAACCTTCAAGAATCAAAGAGCCCAATCACAAGTTCTTCATCTAAGAGGTAAGATTCTATACCCTCGGTTTTTATTTCGAGTTTGGGGTATAAGGTGGGGTATTGAGGTATGCTTATTGGGTGTAATGCTATTATGTATACATGCATGTACAACTTAGGTTTATGGAAAGATTGTTTAATATAAATAAGTAAAGATTGGGTTAGGGAATGAAGAAAATCTTGAAAGGGGGATTTGAAATCAAGATGCTCAACTAGTATTTGATAAAATGCTCAAACGAGCTAGAATTATGAATATCTTCCTAATTTGTGTTCAATTTTGCTATGTCCCAAAATAGATTGAAGTTGCTAGAATTTCCGGAATATCGTAGTAATTAAAGGAACGCTCAAGAAATGTATGTATGGCTAAAAACTCCTTCTTCTTAGAAATTGAGCTCCTATGGTGTCCCTGCGTATGTTGTAAGTCTGGAATTTGATTTATGTAATATTCATTATTTCAAAGGATTTGGGTGTTGCAAGAATATTTGTGAAGGATGTACCTCAATGTGTTTAATATGTTATTCTTGGTAAATGAGGATATGTGAAAAATGGGAACTATGTGCTAAAATGTCTAGACTTCAAGTCAAGTTTAAATTGAGATTTTGATGCCAAATTGTGTGAGAAAACTCGTTATGGTTGATCCTCCGAATTGTTCTTATGTGTACGAAATGTATTTGATTGATTGTGTCTAGTTGTTGGTAATGTACAAATATGTTTGGAAGTGAAGTAAGTGACTGTGTAAATGTGGTAAGATTGAACTTTGGATTCTTGCTGTGATTGGTACTTTACATGAATTGGTGTTGTGACCCTATAATTGTAAAAGATGCATTCCAATATGATCAAGGTGCTATTGTTGATAACTTAAAAAGGGTGCAAGGAATATGAATCATGTATTGAAATGCTAAGACCTTAAATTGAGATTGAGTTGCATATCTTATGCCAAACTATGTGAAATCCTCTATGTGTAGAGATGTTTAAAGTAATCAAATGAATTTGGGAAATAGAGTGTGGCCAATGTGCCGAGAACTTGAATTATAATTGTATAATGTCATGATTGAAAAAGAAGGATTCAAGAATAATTGGTGTAATTATGCCTTTGATGTGTGTTTTTATTGCGAGTTGGTGTACCCCCTCTATTGATTTGGAAGAGCCGCTGGTGTTTAAAGTTCCATTGTCAATAAACATGAGGTGTATGATCTCTGAGATATTGTATATGCCGAGGATTCNCTAGACTTCAAGTCAAGTTTAAATTGAGATTTTGATGCCAAATTGTGTGAGAAAACTCGTTATGGTTGATCCTCTGAATTGTTCTTATGTGTACCAAAAGTATTTGATTGATTGTGTCTAGTTGTTGGTAATGTACACAGATGTTTAGAAGTGAAGTAAGTGATTGTGTAAATATGGTAAGATTGAACTTTGGATTCTTGCTACGATTGGTACTTTACATGAATTGGTGTTGCGACCCTATAATTGTAAAAGATGCATTCCAATATGATCAAGGTGCTATTGTTGATAACTTAAAAAGGGTGCAAGGAATATGAATCATGTATTGAAATGCTAAGACCTTAAATTGAGATTGAGTTGCATATCTTATGCCAAACTATGTGAAATCCTCTATGTGTAGAGATGTTTAAAGTAATCAAATGAATTTGGGAAATAGAGTGTGGCCAATGTGCCGAGAACTTGAATTATAATTGTATAATGTCATGATTGAAAAGGAAGGATTCAAGAATAATTGGTGTAATTATTTGCTTATGCCTTTGATGTGTGTTTTTATTGCGGGTTGGTGTACCCCTTCTATTGATTTGGAAGAGCCCCTGGTGTTTAAAGTTCCATTGTCAATAAACATGAGGTGTATGATCTCTGAGATATTGTATATGCCGAGGATTCATGGTTCCTCTCATGTGTACTTGACATCTTGAATTGAATGGCTTGTTATTGAAATTAATATTGATGTGAAATATATGGAGATGATATGAAATATGGCCTAGTGCCTAGTATGCTGTAATGATTGTAGTCCCATGTGTCGATTAATTGATATGTGAAACCTATGGACGGGCTATGAAACACATAGGTGTATAATGTAGTATGTGAACCCTATGGACGGGCTATGAAACACATAGGTGTATAATGTAGTATGTGAACCCTGTGGATGGGCTATGAAATGCGTAGGTGTATAATGTAATATGTGAACCCTATAAGGTTCAGAACACCAAATTTCAAGTTATCGATGGCGATATAAGGTACAATGCATTGCTTGGAACGCCATGAATACACAACATGAGGGCAGTACTGTCAACTCTACACCAGATGATAAACTTTCCAAAATGATGGCATAACGACTATATACGGAGAACAACATGTGATGAAAGAAATGTTCGCGATTTACCAAGAGGCGCCGACTCACATACACCTGACCTCGGATGATTCTAGGAGCATACAGACCCCCAAGGATGACGAAGAAGATTTCCTCACTCCTAGAACTTTTGGTGTCCCTGAAGAGTCGGATGCAACGAAATCAACGATTGAAGATCTGGAGCAAGCGGTTTTGATCGAACACCTCCTAGATCGTAAGGTATACATGGGAACGGGATTAACCCCCAAACTCAGGAAAGAATTCATTCAATTTCTTATTAATAATATCGACTGTTTTGCTTGGTCCCACTTAGATATGACAGGAATTCCGTCGGAAATAACCTCCCACCGACTGAGTGCCGACCCTAGGTTTAAACCGGTGAAGCAAAAAAGAAGACCCCAGTTCGTGATAAAATATGCATTTATGAAGGATGAGGTAATAAAACTTCTTAAAACAGGGTCCATTAGAGAAGTACAGTACCCCGAATGGCTGGCCAACGTAGTAGTGGTACCCAAAAAGGGAAATAAGCTAAGAATGTGCGTACGTTATAAAGACTTAAATAAGGCGTGTCCCAAGGATTTGTTATTATTGCCTAACATCGATCATCTGATATATGTTGCAGCCAACCACGAGACGCTCACCTTTCTCGATGCCTATTCGGGGTATAATCAAATTCAAATGAACCCCGAGGATAGGGAGAAGACTTCTTTCATCACGAAGTACGGTACCTACTGTTACAATGTAATGCATGCAGGGGCTATGTAACAACGTCTATTTCATAAAATGTTCGAGCATTAGGTAGACAAATCCATGGATGTTTATATTGACGAGATGCTAGTTAAGTCCCTGCGTAGAGGACCATTTGGCTCATTTGCAGGAAACATTCGTCATCCTCAGAAGTTACAACATGAAGCTCAACCCCGAGAAATGTGCCTTTAGAGTAGGTTCGGGCAAATTCTTAGGCTTCATGGTATCAAACAAGGGGATTGATATTAACCCCGATAAAATCAAGGCCATCGAAGTAATCACGGTAGTAATAACATAAAGGTCATGCATCGGCTGATAGGTCGAATAGCGGTGTCACGACCCAATTCCCAAACCCGGTCGTGATGGCGCCTCTCGTGAAGACAAGGCCAGCCAACAGAACGACAATGCCCCTTTTAACAGTTAATAAACATAAATGAATGAATCAATACGACTTTATGGCATTAATACCTAATATTTACAACCCAACACAGCCCGACCGGGATGTCACAAGTCACGAGCATCTAAAGAAGTCTGAACACAACTACAGGGCCAATAATATACACAATAAAATATGAAATCAAAAGACAAAGTCCGGTGCCGCGAACGCTAGCGGTCACCTTGCTCAACTACAGTAGTAATACCTTCAATCAGCTATTAACCCGCTTCCGGGTGAACAATACCTGCAACTGCACGCGAGATGTAGGGAGTAAAGGGAGTACTCTAATTCAATGAGTAATAAAAGTAAATAATAAATGAGCGGTAAGAAAACACATAAAGCACTCCATCATGCTATATAGGGCAGTGCAAATCTTTGAGAAAACAGCAAAACCGTGAAATACTTTCAAAAATATCTGGGCTCAGTTAAAACTTCCTTTGAAAATATTCTTTCTAACAGTTAAGCAAATGAATGCGAAGGCAGATGGTGCAAATCAGCACATAAGTCAGCCCTTCGGGCACAACACTCCACTTAATAAAAAAACACCAGGGTGCCTAGTAAACAGTGCAAGACGTAGCATGGATGCCAATGAAATGAGAGTGCTGAATGTCATGACACGTAGTACAACAGGAACCAATGCATGAATGCAATGCAATGCATATGATCGCTGCGGCGCGCAGCCCGATCCATTTGGGTACCCGCGTTCACTGTGGGGGTTCAGACTCTGGAGGGGCTCCTACAGCCCAAGCGCAATATCAACATAGCATCGCTGCGGCGTGCGGCCCGATCCATCCTCAGTCCAGAACATGCACGTAAGCCACTCGGGAAATATTAAAGTAATAGCTCTCAGCTCAAAACATCAGAAAATGTAGCTTAAGTTTCAAATCTTAGAAATATGGCTAAACATTTCAAAAACAGTGTTTAAACTCAGGATTGAAATCAAATAATATTCAAAGTAATGCAAAAACTATGATATCAATCCTTGAAGGATTCACATAGTTGGCACGAAGCCCAAACATGGAAATCAGCCCAATATTATGATGATAGCAAGTAGTTTCAGTCAAATACGCGGTAATTTAATCAATCGGGACGGACCAAGTCACAATCCCCAGCGGTGCTCTACCCCACCCCACTATCCGGCGTGAAAGTCACCTCAATATAGCACTACAATATGCAATCCGATGTTTCAAACCCTCAGGATATCATTTACAAGTATTACTCACCTCGAACCGGTGAAATTCCTCGCTCGTGACGCCTTTGCCCCTCAAATTGACCTCCACGCGTGTCGAATCTAACCAAAATCAGAGCGAATACATTACAATATGCCAAGGGAACAATACCCAATCGAAAACAATTGAAATATAGCAAAAATCTCGAAACTAGCAAAACCTGAGCCCCGGGCCCACTTCTCGAAAAATTACAAAACTTACATTACCGGATTCGTTGTCTTGCCACAAGTTCATACATACTAAGAACTTCCAAATCCGATCTCAAATAACCTATCAAATTCCAATTTGAAATATCAAAAACTCAAGCCCTAGCTTCACCCTCTTTTGATGAATTTCAACCCATTTTCATGTTAAAACTAACATAATTTCATGTATTTAGGTCAAGTGACTGACCTCCAATCACACCTAGTCAAAATCCCCCTTCAAATCAGTCCAATAGCTCTCAAGCTCGTTTAAAAATGGTACAAATAACATAACCCTCGTGGAGCAAAAATGAATATAAAACTCCTACTGGCTTCAGGCGTTTCCGCTTCTGCGGTCCCCACGCCCACTCCCGCGTGACCGCTTTTACGATTTTTGTCCACTTACACGGAATTTCATTAAATCACCAAGGCTGCTTCTGCGACACAATTTCCCGCTTCTGCGAAATCTCACATCCATGCTCAAACCGCTTCTGCGACTTCGTGTACGCTTCTGCGGACTCGCTTAGGCGAAAATACTACCGCTTCTGCGGAACTTCCCAACTCAGCCTTAAACCGCTTATGCGAACAATCCCTCGCTTCTGCGGAACCGCTTCTGCATTCCATTTCCGCAGAAGCGAGCATACCAGATACCATCAAACATCTTCCACCCTTTCAACTTGAATTTCATCCCGTTAGCCATCCGAAATCACCCCGAAGCCCCCGGGACCTCAACCAAAGGCACAAACACATCCTAAAACATTATTCAAACTTGCTCCAATCATCAAAACACCTCAACGAACACCAAAATCATCGGATTACACCGGATTCAAGTCTAAGTTTTCTTAAAACTTCCGAAATGCGCATTCGATCAAAAACCCGACCAAGACACCTCTGAATGATCTAAAATTTTGCACACATATCCAAAATCACCTAACGAAGCTACAGCAACTCTCGAAATTCGATTTCGACCCTCGGATCAAAATCTCACCTATCAATCGAAATTCGCCAAAATACTAACTTCGCCAATTCAAGCCTAATTCTACACCGGACCTCCAAAATCAATTCCAATCACGCTCCTAAGTCACAAATCATCCCCCAAAGATAATCGAAACACCGAAAATCACATCCGAGTCCTATAACTCATAAGTCAATGTCCGGTTGACTTTTCCAACTTAAGCCTTCCTTAAAAAGACTAAGTGTCTCATTTCTTATCAAAACCAATCCAAATCAACTCTAACACACCACATATCGATAACAAAACATGATGAAGCATAAAATGGGGGAAACGGAGTAGTAACACGTGAGACGACGGGTCGTCACAAGCAGCTCTGGGCAGATTCATATCAAGGTCATCCAACAGGAGCCATCATTTTTTCTCTTAACTCAAATGGAAAAACAACTTCGAATGGACTCTAGAATGCCAACACACCTTAGAGGAGTTGAAATGATATCTGATTAGCCCACTCTGCTCCACAAGCCAAAGGAGGATGAAACACTATATCTATACTTGGCCGTATCCAAAATAGCGGTAAGCACCGTGCTGGTTTGAGAAGAGCAAGGTAAGCAATTTCATGTTTATTATGTAAGCTGGACCTTGTGGGATGCTGAAACTAGGTATACACACCTAGAAAAAATGGCTCTTGCGTTAATAAGCGCATCACGAAAATTGATGCCCTATTTTCTGTAACACCGTATTTGCGTTCTAACGACATATGCCCTCTGGAGCATATTGCACAAACCCGAGCTCTCGGGCTGATTGGCCAAATTGGCAATTGAACTCCGGGGGTATGATATCGAGTATCAACCTTGAATAGCCATCAAGTCCAAAATTATAGCAGACTTCATGGCCGATTTTTCTCCCTTCCTCATGACCGAGGTAGAAAAGGAACTTTTACTAAAATCGGGCATGTCTTTCGCGGTATGGACCCTGTTCATTGCCGGCGCGACAAACGTGAGAGGATTCAAACTCGGTATAGTCCTAAAGCCAGCTACGGGTGGCGTGATCAGGCAATCTATAAAAACTGTAAAATTGACTAATAATGAAGCCGAGTACGAGGCTATGATTGCAGGTTTTGAACTGGCCAAAATCCTGGGAGCCGAGACCATCGAAGCAAAATGCAATTCACTCCTGGTAGTAAACCAGGTAAATGAGAACTACGAGGTCCAAGAAGACATGATGCAGAAGTATTTGGACAAAATCCAAGTCGCATTACGTCATTTCAAAGAAAGGACCTTAGTCCACGTACCTCGAGAGCAGAATGGCGAGGCTAATGCCCCTGCAAACCTGGGATCATCTATTGAAGAAGATGACCTACTCCCTAGGGCTGTTATTCAGCTATCTAAATCAGTGGTCGAGGAAGGTCATGCCGAGATTAATTCCACCAGCCTAACATAGGACTGGAGAAATAAATATATTGATTATCTGAAAGATGGAAAATTGCTTGCGGATCCAAAGAAATTGAGGGCCTTACGAACCAAAGAACTCAGTTCTCGCTCGATGAAAACAAGACTCTGTACAGAAGAACTTTTGATTGTCGACGCCCCCCTTTTTCACCCCAAGGCGGAATCGGGGTTTACGACATTATGGATAAAATAACTCTTATTCCTTTTTGAGGAACCGGGTTATGGAATTTGAAGAGTCGCCACCTAATGATTATAGTGCATTAGG
>MU679661.1:14395-27355 GCA_026770625.1 Nicotiana glauca | reverse complement strand
TTTAAAGTGTCCTAATGCACTATAATCATTAGGTGGCGACTCTTAAAATTCCATAACCCGATTCCTCAAAAGGGAATGAGAGGGGTTTTGTCCATAATGTCGTAAACCCGATTTTGCCTTAGAAAAAGGGGGCGTCGACAACCCTCCAACCTATTTTAGAGGTTAAGACCTAATTGATTCACAACCAAGTTCATGGACAACAAATGTTGTTGCCATGCCCTAAGTCACTATTCATAATCACATAGGGGTAATGGGATAGGGAGCAAAGATTCATAGTAGAAACAGACAGTAGAACACAAGCATACTATGTTAAATATTGAACTCTAGATAGACCGTAAAGTAGAGATACATATAAAGATTGTAAGTAAACACATTAGGGTGATGCTGAAATAAAAAATTAGGACATACCGGTTTCAAGGAAATTAGTAAGAAAAGCAGTAGTCTTTGAAAAGCCAAAGTGCAAATAGGCTGTCAGAATTCTATGAGTTTAGAAGAGAATTGTGAGATTGTAAGTGTAAAGTCTAATCGTGTTAATCGTTTGTTTGTGTTAAAGAAGGTCATGTATTTATAGTGTGAAAGTCACGGGACAATTAGGTAAGAGAATAATTAAAGACTGATTGTAAATCAATTACACAAGGTTTCCCTTAATAAAGGGATTCAGATTCAAACGGGTAAAACCAATTAAGGAAAGGAATTGATCAAACACTTGTGTAAAGCATGTAAGTGAGGGCAAATACATATGGGTTATTTAGGGGCAGGGTCTTTGACATACGCGGTTTTACAACTTAAGGAAAGAGAATCAATTAACAGCCAAGAAATCAGAAGTCCAGAGATTTGTTATGAATGAACCAAGCCAGAAAGGTGGAAAAGGTTTTTAACTTAAGGAAAATCCCTAACAATGATTAGGCCTATTGAAAAGAATTATGAATCAATCACGAGTTGGAAAACCTTTTGAAGAGAGATTTATCACATAAAAAAGCATACTGAGACGTTAAACATGAAAGAATCTTATCATGCCAACCAGTAGAAAAGTCTAGTGTAGAAGAATTTAAAAAGTTCAGAATTGTATGGAAACAAAGAAGTTCAAACTTAGTTCAGAGACTCAGACCTTAGTCTGAAAGAGTCAAGGGTTCTAAAATAAAATCCTAGTTCAATCACAGGATCAAACCTCGGCAGAACCCCAAAATTCTAGGGTTTCCACCTCGAATCAAATATAGAGACGAGGAAGCAAGCAGTCAAAACAGGCTCAGAGATTTCTTTTCATAAACTCATGAGGAAACATGCAAACACAGTAGAAGCTTCAAAGCAAACAGAGTGAAGAAACTAATTCAAAGCATAACTAGAGAACAGTCGTGATAGTAGAAGAAACATGTTTAAGAAAAAATCCTTTCAAAATAGACTTAAACAGGGTTCAGTAGAAGAGAAAACAGTAAACATTTAAGACATGGTAGGAGATAAAGTAGAAGAACACAAGAACATCAAAAAAGTATAGCAAAAGAACATATACGAAAACACTGCAAGGTAAACATGTGAGAGCGTGGTATAGAAACAGAGTAGGAAAACGAAATGTAGAAAAAGTAGAAGAACGTGTTTGGTATAAGGAAATATATGAAAGCAGTAAAAGACAAATACACACAAAGAAAAGGAAAAGAAAAGTTAGAGAAACATTTAAGCATTTCAGAAAACCCTAAATCGAAAAAGAAGTGATTTTAAAAGTAATTTTGAAAGAAAGTTGGAAAAACTGCTTGAAAACTCAAATAGAGCATGGATACACAATAGATCAAAGAAAAATTGGACAAAACCTCGAATAATTAGGGTTTTCAGAAGAATCCTAAAATGAGAAAGGCTTTAAAAAGGTCCGATCTAAGTCAGAGAAGATCAGAATCACGCTTAGAAGACCAGGATACGCTAGAGAAAAGCCAGAGATGGCCGTAGAACCTTGGATCGGTGGAAATCTGAACAAACACCTTCGAGGTCAGACCTCGAACCTTTGAGTACCAAGTGTATAAGAACAAAGGAAGGCGATTTTAAGACTCTCATGGCGGGAGAAGCCATGGTTTCTGGTGGCTTTCGATGTGGGAGCGATTAGAGGCGGCTAGGGTTGAGGAAGGTTCGAGAGAATCCGAGAGAGGAGAGGGGTTTCAAGGTGGCGTCTCAGGTGAAATGATCTACGGTTAGGGGGTTTTGGTAGATTAAAAAAGGTAAGGGGGAATCGTGGTCGTTGATCAAAATGATCAACGACCTGGATCAAAAGAGGAGTCGGTGGGTTGAATAAATGGGTCAGGGGTCGGGTTAAATTATAATTGGACACGGTAATTTTAAATTTGAAATTGGGTTACTGGGATGGTCGATTTTGGCTATAATTGAACTGAAAAAGGGCTAGTATTTAAATAGCCACTTTTCCTTTTTATTGTATAAAAATAGCAACATGACTTCTGATAAATAAATTAAAGGTGCTAAATTGATTAATAATATATAAATACTAAAATAAAAATACTGAAACCAATTTCATAATTATAAAATGCTATTAATTCTTAAAATAGGCTAAAATTGCAATTAAGTGCAATTTAGTTTTAAAAATGCCAAATCAATTAATAAAAATGTGCAAAAATTACCTTAGCTATATATTTGTATAAACGTGTGAATACAATAACTGAACCAACAAAATGATAATTTTTGTAGGAATAATTATTGATTTTATACTGTTAAAATAGGGTAATAAATTGGTTTTAAAATCTTTAAGAAATTGGAAAAATTAATAAAACACTTGGACATGCTTATATATATATATATATATATATATATCATTTTGAAAGTATTTTGCATATAAAAAATAAATCGGAAAAAATTGGGTATCAACAGCTGCCCCTCTTTATCCGGGAAGGACGAAAGAGTTGTCGGGTAAAAATATGATGGCCAATTTGATTGGATGGAATGGTTTGAAGAATTTGACTGCGCTCTGGTTTCTGAGCTACCTACATATCCCTGTCCTTACAAGAATCAGGCCATATGTAGTTCGAGATCCATAGGCGGGATATGCCGATGGAAATCTTTGAAGAGCGGACGCGATACTTAGGTTGGAATGGATGGTTAGAGTTTTATAGGGCTGCAGGAACTGGAGCGGGGTCGCTCCTGCTGAGACGGCCATTGCTTTCCGGTTTACCTGCAAGTAAGCAATGCCAGTGTATATTGCGCAAAAATTTAAATGTGATGCAAGTTCCCGTCGGACCATGAATGTTGTCTTCGGATGGTTAGGATGACATCCTTAGACCATGATGTCCTGGGCCATGAAGCATATGATAAAGGATTAGCAGGCTATGAAATGATGCTCTCGAGCTATGAGAATGATGCCTCCGAACTATAATGCCTTTGAATAATGATATGCAAGAGATTGAAAGGGGTCGTCAGGCCATGGCATGGCATTCTTGGAAAAATTTGTCGATCTTTTAGCCCGTTACAATAGGTGGTGATCTTTCAACCCATGAGAGTGTAAATAAAGTGGCGATATTTCAGTCGGTGCATGACATAAATAAAGATGGCGATCTTTCAGCCGATGCAGAACATAAATAAAGGTGGCGATCTTTCAGCCGATGCAGGACATAAATAAAGGTGGCAATCTTTCAGCCGATAGATGATGTAAATAGAGGTGGCGATCTTTCAGCCATGCAAGATTTAAATAGTGGTGGCGATCTTTCGGCCATGCAAGACATAGATAAATGTGGCGATTTTTCAGCCGATGCAAGACATAAATAAAGTTGGCGAGCTTTCAGCCATGCAAGATGTAAATAGAGGTGGCGATCTTTCAGGCATGCAAGATGTAAATAGAGGTGGCGATATTTTAGCCATGCAGGTGCAGGTAGAGCTTAACCTCAAAAGGCAGAATTGTAGCCTTATGTAATAAAAGAATGCAGATGGATACATAGCTTAGTCTCGAAACAAAAAATGGTATCCTTATGCAATGCAAGAATGCAGATGGAGACAGAGTTTAGTCTCGAAAGGCAGAATGGTAGCCTTGTGCAATACAAGGAAGAATGCAGATGGAGGTAGTGCTTAAACTCGGAAGGCAGAATGGTAGCCTTATGCAATGCAAGGAATAATACAGATAAAGACAGAGTTTAGTCTCAAAAGGCAGAATGGTAGCCTTATGCAGTGCAAGAAATAAAGGTGAATAGTAAGAAAATTTCTTAGTTGATAGCTGATTGCTATATTGTGGCTGTTAGGGATATTGTATGCGAATAGCAATTGTGAACAGGTGTGACAGTTCTGAGAGTCGTGTTCCTGAATAGTATGAGTGTATAATATATGATTTTACGACTTGGGCGCCTGCATCCAAAGAAAAATTATGAGTTTTGTACAGGGGAAAGTCTAGTTCGTGTCCCCGCTTCCTTTGCTCGCCCTGTACGGTTTTGGTCTGATGACACAGTATGTATCATCGGGGTAGCATTGCTGAACAAAGCGATTTTGACAATAAACATGCATCAATTTGTAAAGGTAACACATAAGTATATATTTAATAAATAGTTTTTAGATGAACCGACGACTATGACATGGTTCAGGACATCGCTACCTCTCCTGCTTCAGAATTTTGAGGGTTCTCCTCAAAATTCTACCCCAGATTAATGGACTGCTGCTTATGACGGTTGCTTGCGGTGATCGGCTGAAGTTACTTCAGAATTTTGAGGGTGCTCCTCAAAATTCTGCCCCAATTGTGGGGGAAATGAAAATTTTATTGAATTGTGATCGAACCCATAAGGCTGCCTACATATTCCCTATTAAATGGGAATCAAGTCAGACATACTTCAAATTACATCATACGAGGAAAGCATAAAGATTACACATAGTCTCGCTTGACTGTATCTGAATGGATTGGCTTCGGCCAAACTTATCCATCCATTTCTGCAAGTATAAGGGCTCATCCTATTAGAAACCGGTGAACCATGTATGGACCCTACCAATTGGGAAAGAATTTCCCTTTAGCTTCATCTTGATGCGGGGAAATTTTCTTTAACACTAGCTGCCCTGGTGTGAACCGTCTTGGTTTGACTCTCTTGTTGAAGGCTCTGGACATTCTGTTCTGATAAAGCTGACCGTGGAAGACTACATTCATTCTCTTACCATCTATAAGATCCAACTGCTCATAGCAACGTTTTACCCATTTTGCGTCATCGAGCTCAGCTTCGTGTATGATTCTTTAGGAAGGAATTTCTACTTCGGCGGGAATGACAGCTTCCGTACCATACACCAGCATGTAGGGGGTTGCCCCAGTTGATGTTCGGACTGTGGTGCGATACCCCAATAAAGCGAATGATATCTTTTCATGCCATTGTTTATGTTTCTCTATCATTTTCCTTAGTATCTTCTTGATGTTCTTATTGGCGGCTTCTACGACTCCATTCATCTGATGTCGGTAGGTTGTGGAATTATTGTGTCTGGTTTTGAATGTTTCACACACAACTTTTATTAAGTCACTGTTAAGGTTGGAATCATTATCAGTAATGATTGACTCTGGAATCCCGAATTGGAAAACAATGCGGTCACGGACAAAATCTGCCATGACTTTCTTAGTTGCTGCTTTGTAAGATGCTGCTTCAACCCATTTGGTGAAATAATCAATTTCCACTAGGATGAATCTATGCTCGTTGGAAGTGGTAGGTTCAATTGGTCCAATAACATCCATTCCCCACGCGGCGAACAGCCATGGTGAGCTTGTTGCATTAAGCTCATTTGGAGGTACCTTTATCATATCTGCATGTATCTGACAGTGATTGCATTTTCGAACATACTAGATGCAGTCTTTCTCCATTATCATCCAAGAGTCACCAGCATGGAGGATCTTCTTTTCTAAGACAAAACCATTCATATGTGGACCATAGGTCCCGGCATGTATATCCTCTAGCAGTTTGGATGCTTCCCTTGCGTCAATACACCTTAATAATCCCAAATCTGGAGTCCTCCTATACAGGATTCCTCTACTGAGAAAGAAATTGTTGGACACCCATCGAAGTGTGCACTTTTGAGTAGCATTTGCAAGCTCTATCTATTCTCCTTTTGCTAAATATTCCTTGATGTCATGAAACAAAGGCTTTCCATCTGCTTCCTCTTCGACATAAGCACGGTAAGCTGGTTGATCATGGATCTTCACCTGAATAGGATCGATGAAGTTTGTATCTGGATGTTGTGTCATAGATGTTAAGGTGGCCAATGCATCGGCGAACTCATTCTGGATTATTGGAACATGCTGGAACTCTATCTTTGTGAACCTCTTTCTCAATTCCTGCATATGGTGCAGATAAGGGAGTATCTTGGAATTCTTGTTCGCTCATTCTCCTCGTACCTGATGTATAAGCAAGTCTAAATACCCGATTACTAGCAACTCTTGGATATTCATGTCAATGGCCATCTTGAGCCACAAGATGCAGGCTTTGTACTCGACCATGTTGTTGGTGCACGGGAACCTGAGTTTGGTAGACATCGGATAATGCTGGCTAGTTTCTGTTACTAGGGCCGTTCCTATGACAACACCTTTGAAATTTGCTGCTCCAGCGAAAAACATCCTCCAACCATTATCGGATTATGCAATATCTTCTCCTATGAATGATATCTATTCATCTGGAAAGTACGTTTTCAACAGTTTGTATTCTCCGTCTACAGGGTTTTCAGAATGGTGATCTGCTAGTGCCTGTGCCTTGATTGGTTTTTGAGTCACGTAAACAATGTCGAATTCACTCAAAAAGATTTTCCACTTGGCTATCTTTCCAGTGGGCATGGGCTTCTGAAAGATGTACTTCAAGGGATCCATCCTGGATATGAGATATGTAGTATAGGCACAGAAGTAGTGCCTTAGCTTCTGGGCCACCCAAGTTAGAGCACAGCAGGTGCATTCCAACAGAGCGCCTCATACGGGGTGAACTTCTTACTGGGATAACAAAAATGGATTGCTCCTTCTTCCTTGTTTCATTATGTTGCCCTAGGATGTAATTGAAGGCACTATCTAACAGTACGATGTAGTGTACCAAAGGTCTACCTAGCTCAAGCGGGACCAAGACCGGTGGTGTTGATAAGTATTCCATGATTCTGTTGAAAGCTTTCTGGCATTCATCGTTCCATTTGGTGGCGGCATCTTTCTTTAACATTTTGAAGATCGGTTCACAAATAACCGTAGATTGGGCTGTGAACCGGCTGATGTAGTTAAGTCTCCACAAGAAACTCATTACATCCTTCTTTTTCTTTGGCGGTGGCAATTCTTCAATGGCTTTGATCTTTGATGGATCCAGTTCTATTCCCCGACAACTCACAATAAACCCAAGCAATTTTCCAACTAGAACCCCGAATACACATTTTGCGGGGTTCAGTTTCAGGTTGTACATTCTCAGTCTGTTGAAAAACTTCCTTACATCTTACATGTGATCAGTGGCTTTATTGGACTTGATGATGACATCATCCACGTATACCTCGATCTCCTTATGTATCATATCATACAAAATGGTAGTCATGGACCTCATGTATGTGGGCCCCTCATTCTTTAACCCAAACGACATTATCTTGTAGCAGTACATTCCCCACGACGTAATGAAAACCATTTTTTAGCATCTTATTCATCCATCCAGATCTGATGATACCCAGCGAAACAATCTACGAATGATTACAACTCGTGCTTGGTGCAATTGTTAATCAAGTGTGTATGTTTGGAAAGGGGAAGTCATCTTTTGGACTGGCCCGGTTGAGATCCCGGTAGTCGGAACAGACTTTAACCTTCCCGTCCTTCTTTGGCGTTGGCACAATCTTGGCTAACCATGTTAGATACTCTACTACTCTGAGAGCCTTAGCTTTGACCTGCTTAGTGACTTCTTCCTTGATTTTTAGACTCATGTC
This sequence comes from Nicotiana glauca, assembly GCA_026770625.1. Taxonomy (NCBI): domain Eukaryota; kingdom Viridiplantae; phylum Streptophyta; class Magnoliopsida; order Solanales; family Solanaceae; genus Nicotiana; species Nicotiana glauca. Next base: position 19,483 of record MU679661.1, on the reverse strand, counting down.
TGGCTTAAACTTTTTGAGGTTCTATTTTACTGGCGGACATGTTGGATCGGTTGGCAATTTGTGAGCCACAATAGATGTACCCAGAATCCCTTAGAAATTCTGTGTATTATCTCTTTTCTGACGGTGATAAGTGAATGTTGATCCGTGTTTCTTTGACGTTTTCTGCATCCCCTAGGTTAAAAATCTCAGTCTTGTCCAGGTTGGACTTAGGTCTGTTATCAAAATTCTCAAATTCTTTAATGATTTCCTCCGATATATCATCTTCCTCTAAATCTAAGTTCGTTTGTTACGTTGTCTCGTTGCATATCACAGTCATTGGTTCATTAAGATAAGTAATAGTAATGTTGTATAAGTAATGTAATGAGGGAAAATAATAAGAGTAAGATTTATAAGAAAACTGAAATGATTTGATAAATTCCATAACTTGTTTTTGAACATCGGAGCTCTTTCTTGCAAAAAATAAAAATGTGAAAGGAAAGTAAACTAGTAAAATAAAATAGTGCATGATGCTTGTTCACCCTTGCTACCCAAGGCTCACTGGGCTCTGGTGGTTCTGATAGTCCAGTTATTGAGCCGTGCTCCTCCAATTACAACCTATATTGGAAGGGCCCTCCTCCCCCCTCCTCCTCGAAAATGACACAGTAGTCCATATCATCATCTTCTAAGAATGAATTCCTCACTGCTGCTAGTGCTTCTTCCTCTTCTGACCCGTAAATGACCTCTACCGACTGGAAAGTCTGCTCCAAATGGGGTATTGATTGCTCAAAAAGATATTAAGGACCGCATCATGGTGGCGACCAGTGGTTGAATTCCTCCCAAGCATACTCATATCCCAATTCAAAGGTGGTGCCATGTTTCTTGAGCTTGATGGGCTTAGCGATTCCTTAGAGGTTTTTGCCAAGTGCCTTGCTAGGTTCATACCTGCTCCAGTACAGTATGCTTTTAATTTTGTTGTCCCACCATTTGTCCTTATCGACGGTGTTGACTCGCTCGATGTGGAGGTAAGTTTCTCGACCTATACTTCTTCTTCCTCCAATTGCTAGGATGGTCTGGCGACTATATATGGGATTTCTACTGTCGCCATGAATGATCACCTCCTGGTGATTCCACTCAAACTTCACTGCCTAATGTAGTGTTGATGTTACGGCCCCGGTGGAGTGAATCTATGGTCGTCCCAACAACTGATTGTAGGAAGCTAGCATATCTATCACTTGAAAATCAACATCAAACCAAGTAGGCCCCATTTGCAAACACAAACTAATTTCCCAAATAGTAGACCTTTGAGAACCAGTGAAAGATTTGACGTTGATGGCCCTGTCCTTGATCTCAGTAGCCCTTTCCCCAATGTCCTGAGTGTTATCAACGGACAAATGTTGAGACTGGATCCCCCATCAACCAGGATCCTTGTAATAAAATAATCTCCGCACTGCACGGTGATGTGCAATGCCTTGTTATAATTCAACACCTCTGGTGGCAGCTCATCTTCGTGAAAAGTGATTTTGTGACTTTCCGACACCTGGCCTACCATGTTTTCCATCTCTCCACTGGTGATGTTACTTGATACATATGCCTCACTCAACACTCTTAACAAGGCATTCTTGTGTGCATCAGAACTCTGTAGCAAAGCAAGGATAGAAATTTGTGCCAGTGTTTTGTTCAGTTGATCAATGACTAAATACTCTTTGGCTTGTACCTTTCTCCAGAGATCATCTGGCCGGGTTTTAGTGATGGTTGGCCAACTGGAGACCTGCTTGCTTGATTCAGCCAAATGCTCAGGGGTATAAACCCTGCCGGTTCTTGTCATACCCTGAGCCGTAACTGTTTCCCCGAACCTGACCTTGCCTTTCATTCTTTTCTTTGTTGTACAATCCCAAGATATGGTCTTTGTGTGGAATGGTGTTACTGCCGACATTGCCACTGGGGTCAACGTAGCTATCTTTACTCTGATCAGATCAAGTTTCATAGGTGGTAAGACTACAACTTCAAAGGGTGTAGGTGTGTTTGCTGGTGACATAAACTCAACCTCAATTGGAGTTGGCATATCTGCAGAGGGTGGTACTTCAAACTCGAGTGGCATGGACATGTTTACCTCAGCATCCCCAGAAGGCTGAATCTGGACCACAATCTAATTGAGGGTAACCACTGGCTTCTTTGGATTGTCGCCATATGTGATTGAACTAATTCATCCCTTGGTGTCCCAATCATCCTCTATCTCGATCATGTGAACAACTCCACCCTTGTGGTCTGGCAGAGGGTTATTGCGGCATTTGGAGCAAGCTCCTTTGCTACAATGATCATGTTATCAATCAAAGTTTGAATCTTATCCTTCAGAGAGCGGCATTCATCAATGGTATGCCCCTTTATGACGGAATAGTATGCACATAATTTATTTGGGTTGACTTATTGAGAAGGGTTTTTTGGGGTTATGGCAGGGATAGGGCTTACATAACCAACAGCCTTGAGCCTTTCGTATAGTTGGTCAATTGGTTCAACAATGGCTGTGTATTGTTTGGGGGGTCTGCGGTTTAAATTTGGTCGAGGTCTAGGGAAGTTTTGACGTGGGGGAGGTGATTGATGGTGAGATGGTTGGGTGTTGTAGGCTTGGTAAACATCTGCCAGTTGGGAGTATTTGGGTGAAGTGGGATGATATGCGGGAGGTGGAGATGATTGATAAGTGGGTGGTGGAGTTTGGTAAGTGGGTGAGGGTGCTTGGGCAGGCTGATATGTGATTGGAGGCATTGGGTATGTTTGGTACTTAATAGAGGATTTGGTCTTCTGTGAACCATTATAGCACCTGCGTCCCTTTTCTTGTACGTGCCACCTGATTGTAAAGCCTTATTGGTAGCCTGCAATGCTTCAAAGTTCTTGACCATACCACTCTTGATGCCTTCCTCTATCCTTTCTCCTAACTTGATGATGTTAGAAAACTTGTGATTCTCAATCAGTATCAATCTCTCATACTACTATGGGTCTTGGGCCCAAACAAAGAATTTGTTCGTTTGCTCTTCCTCTAAAGTAGGCCTAACCTTAGCGGCTTCTGATCTCCATCGAGTAGCAAACTCGCGGAAGGTTTCTAGGGGTTTCTGCTTCAAGTTTTGGATATATAACACATCTGGTGTGTTATCCGTGTTGAACCTACATCTGTCCATAAAATAAGACGCCATGCTTACCCAGCTTGACCACTTCTTCAGATCCTGGCTAATGTACCAAGATAAAGCGTGTCCCTTCAAGCTTCTCATGAAAAGCTTCATGCGGATCTTCTCATCTCTTCCCACTACGACCAGTTTGCCACAATATGTTCTCAAGTGGACCTTGGGATCCCTTGTGCCATCAAACATTTTGAACTTGGGAGGTTTGTACCCCTCGGGAAGTTCGACATCGGACTGTATGCACAGATCTTCATAGTTTAGTCCCTCGATTCTCTTACTACCTTCAATGCCCAGGATTTGGCTAGTCAGTTTCTTGAGTTATTCTACTAGATTCTTGATGATTGAGTCTTCATCCTTCGACTCGGGTGTGCTTGAAATGGGTTGAGTAGAGTGTGGCATAGTTTCCACATAGATAGGGTGTTATGGTGAGTATAGAGATGGTCATTTGTGGAGTTCAAATGTTTCGGGATGAGCAGTGGGGTGTTGTTGGAAGCGTGGAAAGTATTGCAGTAACGGTGAGGAGCGAGATGGTTTGGTTTCGGGATGTTTTGTGGAGGTTTGGGGTTCTAAGTTCTTGGAAAATTGACATCTGCGTGGTGAGGGAAAATGACAAGCTTGCCAAGTTCCGGACCTGATCAAGTTCCTCCTGAAATTTAAACAGTTTCTACTCGAGTTGGAATGCACTTTCTTTGGAGACCAGAGTACCCTGTGTGATTTCTACCCATTAAACCGAGTTTTCCTTTCTGATGTTGCTCAAATCTTCCATCTTTCCCTTGTTCCTGTTTCTGACGGGACTAGGAGGAGGAGTGGGTGGAGGGCCTTTGGATCTTGTGGAATATGATGACGATGCCAAAGTGCACGAACTAACCTTTGGGGAGGGGAATAAACAAAAGCAAAAACAAAAAGGTAACAAGTCAGTGAGGATGATAAGAAAAGATGTTGCGATATTTACACACATAGTGCGAGAATATAAATGTAAGGCCCCCGAAAATTTCGCTAAGTAACCAAGGATTTCGTAGTGCCACCTAGGCTTATTATAATATTTTATGTGCTATTAACATGGTGTACATCAATTAGATTTGGTAAATATGTGTATAAGTCTTATGTTAAGTAAGTTGGGGTCCAAGGAAAGGCCTAAGTCTAAGAAAAATTGGAAAAGTTCATAATAGGCTAAAATTCCAAATGAGCTTGCACTAGTCCCTACTTTGCATGAGCGTAGCTAAATATGTATGACGTTTTATATGATGAATTACCTATGAAATAAAAGGTCTTTGAGTCTAGTTTCCAACGCTTCAAACTGTTTGTCATTTGGACATTCCTACGTAAAGTTATGATCAAATTATCAAAAGCAGGAAAATGTGATCCTGTGTCAAATCTGCGACCGCAAAACCAGTCGCATTTCTGACTTTGCGGTCGCATTTCTGTCGCAGATTGGGCCAGTGTAACCCAGTTTTGGGAGCCAATTTTATGGTGCATTATTCAGCCAACATTCTCATTTTGCGGTCCGTTCTGCTATATAGCACACCCGACATCGGAAGGTTAATTTTCTAATTTTTATAACCCGACCCCATTTCAATATATAGGCTTTGGGGTTCATTTTGGGGTCATTTCTTACTGATTTTAGAGAGAGGTGACTGAATTTTAGAGAGAGAAGGAGGAACCCAACATTTAAATCATCCAAATCTTGCATCAATCTTCAAGAATCAAATAACCCAATCACAAGTTCTTCATCTAAGAGGTAAGATTCTATACCCTAGGTTTTAATTTCGAGTTTGGAGTATAAGATAGATTATTGAGGTATGATTCTTGGGTGTATTAGTATTGTGTATACATGCATGTACAACTTAGGTTTAAGCTAAGATTGTTTAACATAAATAAGTGAAGGTTAGGTTAGGGAATGAAGGAAATCTTGAAAAGGGGATTTGAAATCAAGATGCTC
>MU679661.1:0-13905 GCA_026770625.1 Nicotiana glauca | reverse complement strand
GTTATTCTTGGTAAATGAGGATATGTGAAAAATGGGAACTATGTGCTAAAATGCCTAGACTTCAAGTCAAGTTTAAATTGAGATTTTGATGCCAAATTGGGTGAGAAAAATCGTTATGGTTGATCCTCCGAATTGTTCTTATGTGTACCAAATGTATTTGATTGATTGTGCATAGTTGTTGGTAATGTTTAAAGATGTTTGGAAGTGAAGTAAGTGACTATGTAAATGTGGTAAGATTGAACTTTGGATTATTGCTGTGATTGCTACTTTACATGAATTGGTGTTGTGACCCTATAATTGTAAAAGATGCATTCCAATATGATCAAGGTGCTATTATTGATAACTTAAAAAGGGTACAAGGAACATGAATCATGTATTGAAATGCTAACACCTTAGATTGAGATTTAGTTGCATATCTTATGCCAAACTATGTGAAATCCTCTACGTGTAGAAATGTTTAAAGTAATCAAATGAATTTCGGAAATAGAGTGTGGCCACTGTGCCGAGAACTTGAATTATAATTGTATAATGTCATGATTGTAAAAGAAGGGTTCAAGAATAATTGGTGTAATTATTTGCTTTTGCCTTTGATGTGTGTTTTTATTGCGGGTTGGTGTACCCCCTCTATTGATTTGAAAGAGCCCCTGGTGTTTAAAGTTCCATTGTAACATGAGGTATATGATCTCGGAGATATTGTATATGTCGAGGATTCATGGTTCCTCTCATGTGTACTTGACATCTTGAAATGAATGGCTTTTTGTTGAAATTGATATTGATGTGAAATATGTGGAGATGATGTGAAATGTGGGAAATAAGAGATTGAGTTATGAAATATGGCTTAGTTCCAAGTATGCTATAATGATTGTGGCCCCATGTGCCGATTAATTGATATGTGGAACCTACAGACGGGCTATGAAATTCATATGTGTATAATATAATATGCCAACCCTATGGATGGGCTATGAAATGCATAGGGGTATTATATAAAATGTGGAACATATGGACGGGCTATGAAATGCATAGGTGTATAATATAATATATGAACCCTATGGTCGGGCTATGAAACGCATAGGTGTATAATGTAGTATATGAACCCTATGGACGGGCTATGAAACACATATGTGTATAATATGATATGTGAACCCTATGACGGGCTATGGAACGCAACCTAGAGGTATGTAAATTATGTGAAAGCTATGTGATCCCTTTTATTTGTTGATGTGGAAACCTCTTTGTGCCCGAGGTAAGCCTAGCGATAAATTGATTTAGAGAACTTATAATGCTAAATTCCTTATTTTATTGATAAAAAATAAGATGAATACCAAAACGACACTAAATAACAGGAAATAAAATGTCATTAATGGTCATTGGCCTTATTACCTTTCTTAAAGCAAAAGAATCCTATCTATTTGGTCCAAGAAGGACCTTCCCCAGACTCGGCATCTTTGGCTCCATCGAACAGCTTAACCAGCACACGAAGTCCTAGCAGCAAGTAGGCTCTGGCCAGGTGTCCACCTTCGTTTCCTTAAGCATTCTAGCAGTCCTCGATCCTTTTGATGAATTTCCTTTCCAGTTCCACTAAACACTGCTCTAAGTACCCCCAGTCTCTTGTTAGCGCTGACAGCCATGTCTTTCCATTCTCCAATCAGCTTTTGGTTGGCTTCTTGAATTTCACAGTGCTCACTTTCACATTCCCGAATCCACTTACGCAGTTGGTTGTACTTGACCTGTGGTTCAGCCTTTTCATCGATGATCCTGTGACATCGAACAAATTAGGGTTAACCCAAACCATTATGATTTTCTTCTAACCAGCTTAGATAGTATAGAGTATAACCAGCATGCTACCTATCTAGCTCAATAGTGTCCCTTCCTATGATGATTTTGCAGTGCCACATATGCTGAGCTTGACACTTGTAAGAGCTATCGTTATCCTGAAAGTTAGCCCGAAAGTGACTCATCTTGTCAACCCTTGCTATAAACTGCTTTCTACCTGTCTGTCTCATAACTCGAAGAGGGACATAAGGGTAAGTTCCCCTCAAACCAATCTGTATCAGAAACGGCGCATCCCTAGATCGAGCAATAAATTCCTCAGTAGGAAACCACTCAAACATCTATTATATTTGGTTTTCTGTCAGATTTTCAAACAACTCTGCCCATCCTTTAGTGTCATCTGGTTGGGCGAACATATTAGGCATGTAGTTCATTCGCCTTGGGTGATGGAAGGCTATGTGATCGTCCCAATCTCTTTGCTGAATTTCTTTTCAATACTCACCTCTTTGGAGATGTTTCATGAGCCAGAGTTGGAGTAGCAAATTGTAGTCCTCGAAGTGTTTGGCTCTTTTTTGACACTTTTCCACGGCTTGGTACATCTGCAATGATCATGGGCACTATGCTAAATGGTTTCCTGCCAATTCCCTCCATTAATGTTTTGGTGACCATGGCTAGCCTTCTTCATTGGAAACACGATCATCCCCAAGAAATAAAACATGAAGGAAAAGACACTTCGATGAATATGCCCCAACGACGTAAGGTTCAACTCATCAGGATAAGTACGGTAATATTTGTTGTGACTGTACCTCTCGTACAAGTAGTCAAAGGGAATGTACGACTCTTTCAAACATGTCAAGTCCAGATTCTTCTTTAGGCCCATCATTTTGAGAAAACCTCTACCTTTACGATTTTCTGGCATCAATAAACCTGGAGTTTCCCACGGTATACCAGCCAGTCCTCCTATTTCCTCGAGCAATGGTGTCATCTCAATGTCTCCGAAGCGGAACACAGACCTATCATAATCCCAGACTAGAGTAGCAGCTTCTATGATTTCGTTGTTGGGTTGGATTTCCAGAAGGGAAGGTAAATATCCCAAGTATTAGAGTCTGATCACTGGAATGAAGATCTTCCCACCATTTTAGCAATTTTGGGTGCCTGTTGGTGACCATGCCAAATTTGGGGACTTCGTGCCTCATTTTCTGCAAGACAAAAGTGATAGGCCCCTACCCCCACCAGAATCGACTACTAAATATCAATAATTGGCATAGAATGCATTTAGCTCCCCAAATAAATGCACAAAATGTGTGGTAGCGTCCGTTCGGGTTTCAGGGAAACCTAGTGGACTTGGATAGTGCTATCTTAAAGAGTCATTATGCGGACAATATAACTGACTCGACTAGGTTTGACAGTGATGCATGCACTTTCAAATAGAGTAAGGTATCTATGGAGTATTAGACTGGTGCCCTTGAGCGAACAACACAAGAGGGAAAGGCACGGAACCGTTAACTACGCCGTTGATCGACTAGTTTTACCGCAAATATGCCTTTGCCGGATTTATATGGTGATAATATCGGAAGAGTGCAACCACTTATGATAAGCGTTGTTATGGTATTTGTTTGGCATGAGTGGAATATGATGTTGAAAACATGCTTATGCAATAATTAAAACAAATTTCCATGTAGTTGCACATTCATAAAGTAATAATTACAACAATTTCTCATAATTTACAACAGTATTAAAGGAAAGCATTGAGAGAAATAAAGGAAAGAAACAAATAGCCAAGTCAGCTTCGTAGTAGAAGAAGGAATAAATACTTAAAGGCATTAAATAAGACATATAAAGTCACAAATAGCATGAAATGGTAAAAGCCTAAAAAAAATCCCCAGCGGAGTCGCCATGTTGTCGCGCCCCCTTTTTCTCGTGAAATCGGGTTTTTGACATTTGGGAGGACAACTCGTTACCTTTTGGGAATTGGTTTTCAATTGAAGAGTTTCCACCTAATGATTAAGTGCACTAGTACACTAAGAAGAATTTTAATTTAGAAAATCAGAGATTGAGTAAGGGCTCGAAATTATCCCGAGGGGAAGGTATTAGGCACCCCTCAAAATCCACTAGTGTGGTTCCCGGCCATACTATAATTGTGACGTTAAGTGCAAACAAGAAGTAGACAAGTAGGGATTCAAATATGAGGGGGTTTTGACATAATTGTTGCAAGTAATTTAAGTTAAAGAAAAAGCTGAAATTTGCGAAAAAACAGTTTTGAAATTCTGAAGGTAATAAAATAAACAAGTAAAGGGAAAGGGTCATAGATTTATAAATACTATGGATCACCCCACACAACACCGATAACCTCTTATACACGTGGTGTTATCACGTGGTCATCATATCCATATCTACCCTTTCCTACCCCATTAAGGTATTAAAGCGCGGAATAGTCTCGTTTACTTATTGCATGCTATTACCCGCCCCAATCCTGTCAGTCCCGGAGGCATGGGACTACTAATACTAAAGGGAAGAGGTATGGGGTTTTATAGTTTTAAAAGGACAAAATTATAAGGCGATAATCAAAAACACATATGACAAGTATGGGGTAAAGCATACACAAATAAGGCTCAAACAGGCCTCCTTAGATCAAAGAAAGCATATAGTTTAGCATGTCTTACACGTACTGATTAGGGTCTAACTAAACATAAAGCTAAGGCATGCTGATTTATCACATATTTTTAGTTAAAAAGTCAAAAGTAGACCTGCCCGCTGGTTATAATTAATAAAGACTGTTCTAGTTTAACTTTAATTCTAAGACTTGCCTAAGTGATAGACGAAAACCAATAGGCAAGATATCTACAAATTTTAGTAATAAGAGTATGAACTGATTACAGATTGATTTAGGAAGAGGTTGCTAGTTTTAACAGGAGAAGTATAAATTCTGCAATTGATAGACATTGTTATTACTTATAGGCAGACGAAATATTTTAGATTTGGTTATTAATTCCTGTAGGCATGCTTCCTACACGTTGTTAGTTTTAGCCACTTGTGTAGACATAGTGAAAATGCATAAATCCTATAACATGATATCTAAGTGTGATTGATTATTTCAGACCTATAAACATATTTTCCTAGTGACAGATGCATATGCAAGATTCAGAATGGCCTATGGACATGTTCTCTAAACGCATGTGCGAGATTCAGATTTTTAGTAATTACAGACATAGTATCATATGAGAGTGCATAATTCCTTAGAGGCATGGTATCTACATGAAAGATGCAACAGACTTATAGGCATGACAACTATATAAAAATGCATAAGTCTTATAGGCATGGTAACTATATGAAAATACATAAGTCTTATAGGCATGATAACTATATGAAATGCATAAGTCTTATAGGCATGATAACTATATGAAATGCATAAGTCTTATAGGCATGATAGCCATATAAAATGCGGAAATTCATATAGATATGACAACTATATGGGATGCAGAAATTCTTATAGGCATGATAGCTAGATGAAAATTGCAGGAATTAATGATTCCTATTGGCAAGTTATCTACCCATGTACATGCATGGTTACCCTCCCCTTTTCACTAGCCATGCCTAATATTTTTTACAAGTTATTTCAGCCCAGAATGAAAAAAAAAGCAAAATTACATCAGAAATTAAAAGTACAACCAAGAGGAGCCTAATTCAGGCTCCTTGTCTGAAACATGAGATCAACCAACTCCAGGAGATCAGCGTTCAAAGCCTTTCTCTCATTTGGATATGTCAGAGTTCCCTAAGAGCCTCATGTGGACTCCAGGCAGTGCTCACACCCAAATGCATAACCAAATTAAGACATAGTGCAATGTGGAAAGGTCAGCCCTCAAGTATCCAAGTTCAGAGGGAACTCAAGGTCCCAAGGCAAGGCTCATAGGAGGGGGGCAGAACTTAGAAGCTAAGAGAGAGTGCAAGTGCAAAAGTGAAATTTTGAAAGGGGAAAGGGAAAAGGGAATAGTTTAAAAGCAGAACATATGAGGGTATAAGGGAGTGGGGAATTTACAAGAACACAAGAAGGGCAGGCTGATGGGTATACCTAGCAATGGCATGTGCTGGAATACTCTCCAGCCTGTTTCAAAGGTTAAGACCTCATCAATTCAGAACCAAGTTCATGAACAACAACTTTTGTTGCCATGCCCTAAGTCACTATTCACAATCACATAGGGGTAATGGGATTGGGAGCAAAGATTCACAGTAGAAACATGCAGTAGAACACAAGCGTACTAAGTTAAATATTGAACTCTACATAGATAGTAAAGTAGACATACATATAAAGACTGTAAGTAAACACATTGGGGTGATGTTGAAACTAAAAGTTAGGACATACCAGTTTCAAGGAAAAAAGTATGAAAAGTAGTAGTCTTGTAAAAGCCAAGTACAAACAGGCAGTTAGAATACTAAGAGTTTAGAAGAGAATTGTGAGATTGTAAGTGTGAAGTCAAATCGTGTGTTTGTGTTAAATAATGTCATGTATTTATAGTGTGAAAGTCATGAGAAAATAAGGTAAGAGAATAATTAAAGACTGATTGTAAATCAATTCCATAAGGTTTCCCTTAATTAAGGGATTCGGATTCAAATGGGTTAAACCAATTAAGGAAAAGAACTAATCAAACACATGTGTAATGCATGCAATTGAGGGTAAATACATAAGCGTTATTTAGGGACAGAGTCTTTGACATACGCGGTTGTAAAACTTAAGGAAAGAGAATCAATTAACAGCCAAGAAATCAGAAGTCCAAAGATTTGGTATGATTGACCCAAGCCAGAAAGGTGGAAAAGGGTTTTAACTTAAGGAGAATCAGTAACAATCGATTAGACCTGTTGAAAGGAATTCTGAATCAATCACGAGATGGAATACCTTTTGAAGAGAGATTCATGACATATAAAAGCATACAGACACGTTAAACATGAAAGAAACTTATCATGCCAACCACTAAAAAAGTTTAGTGTAGAAGAATTTAAGAAGTTCTGGATTGTATGCAAACAAAGAAGTACAAACTTAGTTCAGAAACTCATAGCTTAGTCTGAAAGAGTCAAGGGTTCTAAGATAAAACCCAAGTTCAATCACAGGATCAAACCTCGGCAGAACCCCCAAATTCTAGGGTTTCCACCTCTAATCAAATACAGAGACGAGGAAGCAAGTAGTCAAATCAGGCTTAGAGATTTATTTTCAGAAAATCATGAGAAAGCTTGCAAACACAGTAGAAGGTTCAAAGCAAATAGAGTGAAGAAACGAATTCGAATAATAACGAGAGAATAGTCATAATAGTAGAAGAAACACGCTTAAGAAAAAACATTTCAAAAGAGACTTAAATAGGATTTAGTAGAAGAGAAAACAGTAAACATTTAAGGCCACAGTAGAAGAACACAAGAACATCGGAAAAGTATAGCAAAAGAACATACAGGAAAACACGGCAAGATAAACGTGTGAGAGAATGGTATAGAAACACAGTAGGAAAACGAAATGTAGAAAACACAGAAGAACATGTGTGGTAAAAGGAAACATGTGAAAGTAGTGGAAGACAAATATACACAAAGAAAAGGAAAAGAATAACATTTTAAGTATTTCAGAAAACCCTAAATCGAAAAAGAAGTATTTTAAAAGTAATTTTGAAAGAAAGTTGGGAAAACCATCTGACAACTCAAATAGAGCATGGATACACAACATATCTAAGAAAAATCGCAAAAAACCTCGAATAACTATGGTTTTTAGAAGAACCCTAAAATGAGAACGGCTTTGAAAATGTCTGATCTGAGTCAGAGAAGATCAAAATCAGGCTCAGAAGACCAGGATACGCCGGAGCAAAGTCGCAGATGGCCGTAGAACCTTCGATCGGTGGAGATATGAAGGAACAACTTCAAGGTCAGACCTCAAATATTAAAGTACCAAGTGTATAAGATCAAAGGGAGGCGGTTTTAAGACTCCCACAGGGGGGAGAACTATGGTTTCTGGTGGGTTTCAATGTGGGAGCGATTAGAGGCGGCTAGAGTTAAGGAAGGTTCGAGAACATCTAAGAGAGGAGAGAGTTTTCAAGGAGGCGTCTCAGGTGAAATGGATTAGGGTTAGGGTCGTTTAGGAGATTAAAAGAGGTAAGGGGGAATTGTGGCTGTTGATCAAAATGATCAACGACCTGGATCAAAAGGGTAACCCGCCGGGTTAGATAAATGGGTCAGGGGTCGGGTTAAATTGTAATTAGACCGGGTAATTTTAAATATGAAATTGGGTAACTTGGGTGGTCGATTTTGGCTATAATTGAAACGAAATAGGGCTAGTATTTAAATATCCACTTTTCCCATTTTATTTTATAAAAATAGCAACATGACTTCTGATAAATAAATTAAAGGTGCTAAATTAATTAATCACATATAAATACTAAATTAAAAATACTAGAACCAATTTCATAATTATAAAATGCTATTAATTCTTAAAATAGGCTAAATTTGCAATTAAGTGCAATTTAGCTTTTAAAATGCCAAATCAATTTATAAAAATGTGCAAAAATTACATTAGCTATATATTGGTATAAATGTGAGAATACAATAATTGAACCAACAAAATGATAGTATTTTGAGAATAATTATTGATTTTATACTGTTAAAATAGGGTAATAAATTGGATTTAAAATATTTAAGAAATTAGAAAAGATAATAAAACACTTGGACATACTTATATATATATATATGTGTGTGTGTGTGTGTGTGTGTGTTTGTGTGTGTGTGTGTGTGTATGTATGTATGTATGTATATTATTTTGAAAGTATTTTGCATATAAAAAATATACGGGGAAAAATGGGGTATCAATAGGAACCAGGTTCCTCATCAATACGCCTCTTTTCAACAAAAACTTTATTTTTCTGCAAATACTGAATTTTAACTTTACAAGAGTCCTTATAATGACCGGTTTGACCAAAGTGAGTTCACAATCTGTTATCAGCCACAAATACATACTTCCTATAGGGATTATAAGAGGTTTTAGCCTTTTGGAACTCGATGCCATGCATATTTCCATCATTATTCTTGTAAATAGATGCTATTACATCAGAGGATCGGGTCCATTTAAGTGACTTACCAAGATCATTTTTAACCCTTTTATATACCCTCCTGAAGTTGTCGATTCATTTCAAGCTCAGCAACAAGACTTATTTAAACTTTCTTAAGCTCACTCTCAAGCTCAAGTTGAGCCCCTCTAGCCACTTCCTCTACCTCGGTGTTTTCCATCCATTTATTTTTTTTTTTTTGCTTTTTCAACAAGTTATGTTCTCTAGTTACTTCTTCCACTTGTTCCCTTAAATCTTCAATGGAAACTACCATATCATTCCTTTCTTGCCCAGTAGCTGAAATTTTCTCTACTGGAGTATTCTTTTCTGTGCTAAGGTTCTCTATGGTTTCCCTCCAGTCAACAACCACTACCATCAAATCGTCTCTAGATTATTCAGTATCTCCTAGATCTATAATCAGGGCATCATTATCATTAACAAAACTATAATATGTGTCAATTAGAATATTTTATAATGACATTGATTTCTTCGAAGAGAAGGACTTCAGATTTCTCTGAACATCCCTGAAATTTACCTCATCATTGTCATCCTCATCATCTTCATCAGACTGAGCTATCAGTGCAAACAATGAATCATATTCCTTCGCTTCATTTTGCATTGTCATCATGGAGCTTCTTCCTGCAACTGGTTCCTCTTCTGATTCAATAGAGGAGTCACCCCATGCAGCAAGAGCTTGCTTTACAGCATTGTCAGCTACAATTTTTCGGCTGAATCATTTGTCAGGAACCAGGTTCCTTCTTCCTACTTTGTCAGAGTTATGTTTGTAATGCTCTTGTTTTAGAAATGGGTAGTCTTTGATAAAGTGTCTAGGCTTTCCACACTTATGATAGCAATCATTTCCTTTAAAATTCCTGTTGGAACTTCCTTTCTTTGGGATCATATCATTTTTACGAACCATCTTCTGAAATCTTTATGGTCTATTGATTGATTGATTTTCCTCGAAGTTTGGTGGAGCAGTCATGTAGATCCTTTCTAGGTGTTAACCTTTTAGAAAGAACCTGCTCTTATACAATTTTTTAGAAACTAAGTGTCCACCAGACTGTATAGAGAACCGGGTTCTCTAGGAGTTTCCACTGTAAATACTAATGAACCAAACTGTTTAGCAATCTGATCCTATATCAGTTCCCACAGTGCTAACTACTGAACCAGTATGTAAATGAGGCACAGGATAAGTTCCCTCTGTATAGAGAACCAGATTCTCTATCAGTTCCCACTGTAGGCAACAGACTGTAAAACCAACCAGCATAGAGAATCAGGTTATCTAATTGCGCTCACAATAGCAAGAAATATAGAACACAGGGGATTTTGACGTGGAAAAATTCCCAACTCAAGGGGAAAAAAACCACGACCTACACTTGTAGACTTTCAACTTCACTAACTAGTAAACACCTATTTCAAGCCACTTTGTAATGACTCTATTACAAAGAATTCAACTCAACTAACTTGTGGTGCTCTTACCACAAGCCACTTTGTGACACCCTAGTTACCAAAACTTTAACTAACTTGTGATGCTCTCACCACAAGACACTTTGTCACTCCATAGTTACAAAGACTTTTACTCACTCTAACTTATAATAACACTTATTACAAGCCACTTTGTAACTCTCTAGTTACAAAGACTTTAACTTATGACTAAACCTAGTCACAACATAAATTGGAGAGTTTACGGATGGGTTTCCTAAAAATAGCTTCTAAGAAAGCAAGATAGGAGATACAATGAAGAACAAATAACAAAGAATAAACAAACCTAAGGACTTAAGATATCTTCAATCTCGGATTCGGTCCTTGAGGTTGCAGCAACTTTGTTCTTAAAAGAGGTTGTTGCAAGCACTTGAGAGGATATTTTCTTTTCTGATTTTGCAAGTCTTAGGGATGTCTTGTGCCTTGCACCAGGTTTATACTACAAAAGAAATCACCCTTCTGATGTCAATTCTTGGTTAGTACATGCCTCTTCTCAATGGGAAGTGACTGCTGCACTGTCTGATGCACTATCGCGTCAACAGTTGCAGGCAGTCACTTTCTGCAGTTGCTTTCCAGCTGTGCAGTTGACTTATACTTATGTCAGGGGAACACCAAGGTATTAGGTCCCTAATCTGGTTCTTGTGAATCTAAAGGCACACTACCCAGATTATCTTGAGTCGATTAACTTGAATAATAGTATTAGGCATGCTTCAGGTCCTTTATCTGGTTCACTCATGAAGTAAGTTGTTTTTGCCTTCCTTGATTGTATTTATATGTGTGTGACATCATTTACAATGATGTAAGCAAGGTAGGTAAAAAGCCTTCCATAGAAAGTTGACTACTGCATTGTTCATGTGCAGTAGCGTGTACAGGCAGCAACTTTCCGGCTGGAGAGTTAACTTTATATAGTCTCCTCGGGAATTGGTAGGGATCTGTTCCCTCAGTTGTTCCTTCCCCTCAGTATCCCAAGCTAGATCCCAACCTGGAACTTTGTGATCTCAAGGTCTTGTAAATGTGTAAAAGGTTCCTTATCTGGTTCTGAATGGTACGTTTGTTAGATCATCAAAACATAAACTAAAGTACTTGTTCCCAAGGTACCTATAACCTATCAGACCCAATTCATGCATCTGTGGGACTGCACCTGCAGTCCAAACGCCGCATCTGCGCATTCCACTTAAACCTCCAGCTTCCAACACTTGCGCCCCAAGCCTCGCACCTGTGGGCTCGCTGGTGCGATCATAACCTCCGCTCCTATGACAAAATACTGCATCTACGGTCGCTTCCTGTTTCAGCATTGATCACACCTACGGTCCCCACTCTGCAGGTGCGAAAACAACAGAAATAGCAAATTTAGCAACTTAACTCAAATCCAAACTCTCCGTCAACCACCCAAATTCATCCCAAGGCTCTCGAGACCTCAACCAAACATACCAATAAGTCATATATCACTATTCAAAGTTATTCCAACCTCCAGAACACACAAAACAACATCGAAACACCAAATCACCATCGGTTCAAGCCTAAAGATTCCAAAACTTCTGAATTTTGCAAACGATGCCAAAACCTATCAAACCTCGTCCGACCAACCTAAAATTTTTGACACACGTCACAAATGACACACCGGACCTTCTCCAATTTCCAAAATTCCAATTTGACCTTGATATCAAGATTTCCACTGCCAACCAAAAAATGACAAATTTCCAATTTTGCCAATTCAAGCCTAAATCTACCTTGGACCTCCAAAATACATTCTGAACACGCTCCTCGGTCCCAAATCACCTAACGAATCTATCTGAATCATAAAAACACAACTCTGAGATCATTTACTCACAAGTCAGCTTCCGATTGACCTTACCAACTAAATAACCAACTTAAGAGATTAAGTGTCTCATTCCAACCTAAGACCACTCCGAACCTGACACCACCAACACGATATGATGAAATGCAATAACGCACAAGGAAACAGAAATAGGGGAAACGAGGTTGTAACTCATGAAACGACCGGTCAGGTCATTACATCCTCCCCCTCTTAATAATTATTTGTCCTCGAACGAGTCAAGAACATATCTGAAACCTAAAATACGTGTGGATATCTGTTCCCCATCTCCCGCTCGGTCTCCCAGGTAGCCTCCTCTATAGACCGACCTTCCCACTGCACTTTCACTGAAGCTATCTCATTTGATATCAACTTTCAGACCTTCCGTTCCATAATAGCCACTAGATCCACATCATAAGTCAAATCACCATCTAAATTAACCGTGTTGAAATCCAAAACATGAGACAAATCACCAATATACTTTCGGTGCATAGAAACATGAAATATATGATGCATGCTCGACAAGTTAGGTGGCAAGGCAAGCTCATAAGCCACCTCCCAATCCTCCGAAATAGCTAAAAAAGCCCAATAAAACGATGACTCAATTTACCCTTCTTCCCAAATCTCATAACACCCTTCATGGGTGAAACCTTCAGTAAAACCTTCTCCCCAACCATGTAAGACACATCATGAACCTTCCTATAAGCATATCCCTTTTGCCTCGATTGCGCTATACGAAGTCGCTCCTCAATCGCTTTCACCTTGTCCAAAGCATCCTGCACCAGCTCTATACCCAAAAGCCTGGCCTCGCTCGACTCAAACCATTCTACTAGAGATCTGCATCGCCTTCCATATAAAGCCTCGTATGGAGCCAACTGAATACTCGACTGATAACTATTGTTATATGCAAACTTCGCGAGCGGTAGAAACTGATCTCATAAACCCCCAAAATCAATGACACAAGCGTACAACATGTCCTCCAATATCTAAATAGTGCGTTCGGACTGCCACTGTGAAATGTTATGCTCAAATCAACCAGAATGCTCAACCCTCGCTGCACGGCTCTCCAAAACTGCAAAGTCAACTGAGAACCTCTATCTGAAATGATTGAAACTGGTACACCATGCAGGCGAATAATCTCATGGATATAAATCTCTGCTAACCACTCTAATGAATAAATAGTACATACTGGAATAAAGTACGCGGACTTGGTCGGGCGATCCAACAAGGAAGACCAAGGAACCATACTAGCTAAGACCCGACTGGGCTTCGAAATATCCAAGCTCACAAACCGATTGGCTAAGGCCTGAACATCAACTGCAAGAGGTCTCTCCCCAGTAGGAATATATGCCAAATTGTCCATACTCACCGCCTTCCTGCTCAAAGCATCATCCACTATATTGCCCTTTCCTAGATGGTACAAGATTTCACACCTTCTTTTTTCACTACACCCTGAAAGTGAGTATATAAGTGAATTTTTCCCATTTAAGTGGCATTATTCGAAATGAGATTATCTATTATTTAATCAGAGTCGCCATTTTGAATAGTTTATTTGGTGTCCTAGGACACCGGTATATTTTAAATCTCAAATCAAGGAAGTTTTATTTTAAAGAGTCTACGAACCAGAAATTCTAGATAAGGAATTACGTTAACCCGATAGAAGATGTTAGGCATTCCCGGGTTCCGTGGTTCTATGTAATGACCCGACCCGTCATTTATTGTATTTTAGCCCCGTTATCCCCGTTATATGTTTCCCCGTATGTTAAT
>MU679660.1:164382-177927 GCA_026770625.1 Nicotiana glauca | reverse complement strand
AGAAGAAGACGCACGTGTTCTCGCCATCTGCGAAAGAATAGAGTAGAAGGACAATCAGTATTTGAGAAACAGATTCGCACGATAAGAACGAACAAAAGTGAAATGTTTCCTAACTCTGTAGCCTCTAGGGGATAAATAGAAACGTCTTCGTACTGATCCCTCAGACTCTACTAAGTTTGTCCGTGAGTAGCGAGACCCATGCAACCTAGAGCTCAGATACCAACTTGTCACGACCCGGAATTCCCACCATCGGGAGTCGTGATGGCGCCTACTGTCGGAGCTAGGCAAGTCGAACATTTAGAAACACATCACCGATTTCATTTAAACAATATAGTAACGGGAACAATAAAATAAAGCGGAAGACTTTAAAAATGCTTAAAGAGCTGAAAACTGAAATACGAAACTTCAAATTACACCTCTACCCAGTATCTGGTGTCACTACTTACAGACTACTATAGAATACTGAAACAAGGGTCTGAAAGAAGTACATATAACCGTTTGTCCCGAACACAGGGGACAACAGAATAAAGTAAGGATAGCGAAGGCGCCGGTCCTGCAGACGCCTGCAAGCTACCTCGGTGCCTCGCGTATCTGAATGCTAACACCTGCACCAGTGCTGCTACTGCGGTCCGAATCCTGTATTTGCGCAAAAGAGCGCAGAGTGTAGAATCAGCACAACCAACCCCATGTGCTGGTAAGTGCCTGGCCTAACCCCGGCGAAGTAGTGACGAGGCTAGACAGGACCTACCACAATTAACCTGTACAAATATAATATACCAGTGCGAGAAAACAATAACAAAATAATACAAAGTAAAGCTGGGAGGGGACATGCTGTCGGGGAGTACTAGATGAAAATGGAACATTAAAAACAACAACAGATCTACTCTGGGTTTCATGATGCATATGTTTACAGTGGACGGCACGCCACACGATCCCATAATGTATAACATAAGTGGATGGCGCGCCACACGATCCTGTAGTGTAGTATATAAGTGGATGGCGCGCCACACGATCCCTTTCCATATATTACGTGGTAGGCGTACCACTCGCTTCCATTTCTCCGTGCACAATGTCACCGGCATCTCAGGCCAATAACAATAATCAATATAAGTTGTGGTCGGCGTACCACTCGTTCCCAATTCATATTTCATAGGTGGACGGCGTGCCACACGATCCTATATTGTAATTCATCAGTGGTCGGCGTGCCACATGATCCCATATTATAATTCATAAGTGGTCGGCGTGCAACACGATCCCATATTATAATGAATAACACTAATAATCTCTCCAAAGGAGGTCCCATTAGGGAAAAACATCAACATAACAGTTAAACCCGGCAAGGGTTCAGCTAATAGCCCAACTATCTCGGCAAGGGAGAATTCAATAGTAACAGTCTACTCATTCCGGCAAGGGAATCATTGCTTCACAAACTCTTTTAGTTCATTTCGTTCTTATCCAACANCCAAAATTCCCAAAACCCTAGTTCTACCCAAAACCCCCATTTTCTACCTTGAATTTCATGATTTAGGGATAGGAATTAGATAGATGATGATAGGAAATGAAGAAGATAAATTAGATAATACTTACCCAAGGAACCTTGATGAAGGTTAGCTCTGAAATTCGCCTAGGTTCTGTGGAGAAGACAAGGTTTGAGACAAATGGGAATAATCCCATAATGAACCCTAATTTAGGCTTTTTAAAAATCACTGGAGAAAATAACACTACGCGTTCGCGACAGTAGGGTCGCGTTCGCGAAGAAGACTGGGCGGTCGGGATCGCGTTCGCGAAGTGAAAATGCGAACGTGTAGAAGGAAGATACCAGGCCCAATAATTTTTCGCCTATGCATTCACGATTGGCCTCGCGCGAACGCGAAGAGGAGTGAACCCAAACTATGCGAACGCGATGAGAGGTTGCGAACGCGAAGAAGGCTGGGGGCCAGGGCTACTCGAACGCGTGGGTTTGTCCGCGATCGCATAGGAGGAAAACTCCAAAGCTATGCGAACGCGGGAGGCTAGTGCGAACGTGAAGAAGGAAGTTTTTGTGCAAAAATTGCAGAATTTCTGATGCATTCTAAGTCCAAAAACACTCCGAACCACCCCCGAAATCACTCCCGAGCCCTCGGGGCTCCCAACCAAACACACACACTAACTCAATATCATCCTACGAACTTGCTCGAGCGATCAAATCGCTAAAATAACATCAAAATCAAAGAATCAACCCCCAAAACTCATAATTTTCATTTCAAAGTTCATAACTTCCAAATTTCCCATTTTTAGTCCGAAACACGTCAAACGACGTCCGTTTTCAACCAAACTTTACAGATAGTGATTAACACATATTTAAGACTTGTACCGGGCGTCGGAACCAAAATACGAGCCCGATACCTATATTTTCTAGCTCATTTTAGTTTCTATTTTTCCTTAATAATTTCAGAAAACAATTTAACAGAAAATTTTTTTTACCGGGGTTCTGGACCTCGGATTTCGACTCCGGGCACATGCTCGAGTCCCATTTTTTTCTACGGACCTTTCGAGACCATCACATCATGGGTCCGGGTCCGTTTACCCAAAATGTTGATCAAAGTCAACTATACAACAACAACAACAACAACCCAGTAAAATCCCACAAGTGGGGTCTGGGGAGGGTAGTGTGTACGCAGACCTTACCCCTACCCCAAAGTCAACTATATCAATATTAATATCATAATTCTTCAAATTTTTCACAGAATTCACATATTTTAACATAAAAACTTTCTGGCTTCGCGCCCGGACTGGGCACACAAATCGAGGCAACTAAAAATGAGGTTTTCAAGGCCTCCGAAGCGCGGAAAAAGGGAAAAATACGGTGATGACCCTTTGGGTCGTCACATTTAACTAGTAGACAAAAAGGATCATGTTGCAAAGATAATGATTCCAAGTAGATTGACATAGAACTTTAAATCACATTTTTATGAATAACAAGGTTCAATTACTTCACAAATTCAACAATTAACATTTTTGACCATTCCGAATCGAGTTGAAACAACAGCTCAAAGACGAACAGACATACCTAGAAATGAGGCTCCTCAAATCAACAATACAACGGTAAAATCAGCAGAATCAAAAAACTATCAATAGAGTTTCGAACCCAGAAATACTAAGCTAAGGAGCAGAAATTAAATCTTTGCAAAGTATCCCCTTTTTAGAAGTTTTTCAGCATTTTAAATCCTAACTGAACTTTTTGGAAGTTTCAGAACTCTCCTTAGTTGCTTCTAACAATTTTCAACTGCTTTCTCACGAGTGATGATGTGTAGGAGATGAGGGAAAGCACTTCCGAACATGATGATTAGGAAGAACATAATATGAATCCATGACTAAATTACTATAACAACACTATTTCTATAACCCAGCAACTTTATTAAGAACAAGAAATAAATCTAATCTTGAAAAATACTACCAGAAATCAGTCCCCGACAAACACAAAACGCTAACCAGCCAATAAAACAAAATCAACTATGAAACCGGCTTTTAACCAACCTTTCAAGCATCACTATTTCAACAAAATGAGCAGCTGAAATTTCTCAAAGCATACTAGAGCTCAATATTTGAATCAAAATTAATCAACTATATTCAAACTATAAAGATTAAATATCATCAGGTATACATTCATATGCATTGCAACATAGAGAGTGAACTCGGCCCTTTTTCATTTATTATAACAAACGACCCAAACAAACATGATTCAAAGCAGGGAAGCCATAGCCAAGATCAGTACCTGGAAGTGAGATTAAAAAAGGAGTAAGATGCAGCAGTAGCAGCAACAAGAACAACCCAGATTTTTCAACTAGTGATTAACTCTGGATGAATCAATATAACAGTACCGATGCGGAAATTTTGGACCAAATATTTTTCAGAAAAACCAAATTCAGTTCCTTCCTTAGTACCCAAAAGATCGAAAAATGCTGTAGATGAAAATTTTTCAAAGACTCAATATTTTCAGAATATCCTCTGCATTTCAGAGTACCAGACCTCTAACAATTCGAATTAAAACTATTTCACCTCAAATGAACCAGAATTTATTTTTGTTTCACCAATCAGAACCTCAAGATTTTAAAAAAAATAATGGAATAGTTGTTTTTTTATAGTATTCTCAGTATTTTCAGCTCTTCAAACTCTCTTTTTCTCTATCTTTGTATTCTCTCCTGTATTCTAACACTATGTATTTTTTCAGTATTTTTCCAAATCTCTGAATGTTCTTTTTTGTGTGTGTATATTTTCAGCCCCTTTAAATAGGCATTCAGTTTAGTGCCCAGGGGCGGAGCTACCCTTGTCCGAGGAGTGTCAACTGATACCCCTTCGCCGGAAAATAGCACTGTATAGATAGGTATTTTTTTAAAAAAATTGAATATATACAATGGATTGACAACTCTTGACACAAGACAAACTCCCAATGTAATGGTCAAGGGGTGTCAAAAGTGGTAGGTCGCAAGTTCTATCCCCTATCGCAACATAATTTCCATTTTTCTTCGCTTCTTATTTAAATTTTGACACCCCTTTGTATAAATTCTGGCTCTGCCACTGTTAGTGCCTTCTCCATTACTAATTCGCCTTTTCATTTCTTAATTGTCCACTTAACCTAGTTAGTGTACTTCTAACCCTACCATTACAGAAGCTTCTCAATTAGGTGACCACTTGAATTAAACTTATACTAATCAGTTGATTATTATACATAATTAAACAAGAAATTAACTAAATTATCAGATTAATGTTAGTTAAATCGACTAAGTGATTAAACAAGATATGACTGACAATACTATCAAGGAAACAAATAACATATTCACAATCAATAAAAATAATGGACGGAAGCTATTTTAAACCTACGGATTGGTTGAGCTTCAATTGAAATCGACCAGAAAAAAAAAGAGATGAGGAAAGATGAACAACAAAATATTACTAATCGAGAATAAATAATAAACTTGGAAAACTTACCGGCTTGGCTCGAATTTGAAATTGACCTTCTGAGTCAACCCAAATAATGCCAAACATTTGTTCTTTGGTAGAGAACAAACGAAAGTCATTATTTTGTGTCGAAACAGGCTTGAATAAGCCAAGAGATCGGGCAAATTGACCTTTCATGCACTGGTTAGAATTTAGGGTTCTAGGGCTTCGAATTAGATTTGATATTCGAAGAGTTTAGTTCATGTTCGAAGGAAACAAATGATATATTAGGTATGAGGGAGCCCTGGGGATTATATGGTGTTGATTTGGTAAACTAGGGTTTTGGATCCGATTTTTGATCGAAGATTTGAAGGATTCATCTATGATTCGAAGGAAACGGTTTGGGGGTTTGGGATGGGGAGGTGGAGAGGAACCTATGGTGTAAATTTGGGAGGGATTGGACGTCGGCCACCGCCATAGGCGATTTTCGATAGGTGGCAGGTGGTGGTTCAGGGCGGCGCTAATGGGGCATCTCCGAAGGTTTAGAGACGAGGGGGTTGGGGGTTCTGAGAGGGGGGTAGGGTCTTGGGTATATCAAAATTATCGATTCAATCAAGGCCGTTAGATGATTGGAATCCAATGGTTCTGATTGAATCAATAATTAAAACGGGGTCATTTTAATTTAAGTGGGTCTGGACCGGGTATAAGGCGGGTCAGGGTCGGGCTTGGGAATGGGTTATAATCTGGACCCTTGGATCAAATTGATTCAACGGCCTGGATCAATCGAAGTCCAAACGACGTCGTTTTGTCAATTGAAGAGACGGACCGGTTTGGGGAGCAGGTTTGGGCCGATTCTGGGGTGGGTTTTAGGTGCATTTGATTTATTTTGTTTTCGGCTGGGGATTTTTTGGCCCAATTCTAATTTACCCTCTTCTATTTAATTCTTTTTCCTTTTCTTATTTATTTCCCAAACTATTTTTCCAAATTAAAATTAAAATCCTAAATTAAATTATGAAACCCGAATTAGCTTTAAAAGTATTAATTAAATCTAAATAATAATTATCAAAAATAATTAAATACCAAATTAAAAGAAAATCTCTCAATTTTGACATTTAAACACTAAAATGCGAAGTGCGTTGTTATTATTATTACTATTATTATTTTCTTTTCTTTTTTTTTTCATTTTTTTATTTTTTTGTAAAACAAAACTTACTTAATTAATTCTAATTGTAAAATTAAATCCTAAATGCAAATGCAACCTATTTTTTTTTGTATTTTTCCATTAATTTAAATAGAACAAACATGCATAGACAAATGCAAACAATAACGGAAAATACCACAAAAATTCACAAGATTGCAAATAAAGAAAAAAAATTATTTTATATTAAATTTTTGGGAGTAATTATTATAGGGCAAAAATTATGTGCTCACAGCTGCCCCTCTTTGTCCGGAAATATGAAGAGTTTTCGTGCAAAGATAAAGTGAGCGGATACGAGCGATTTTTGCCCGTTTGAATATTCCGTGTGAAGCATTTTTTGAAAAGATTTTACCAAACCTATGCTTCAAAGGTTTCCTACATATCCTTGGCTATAAAGGAATCAGGTCAATGTAGTTCGGAAAGTTTCGATAGTTGGGACTACATGAACCAGTGGTTTCACTATTACTGTTGTTGCTGCTGATACTGCTAACTGTCCTCCTTATTACACCATGACAAAATGAAGAATGTAACGACCCGGCCGGTCGTTTTTGGAATTTATGCCCCGATCCCCCATTAACTATTTTCCCCAAGTTCATTTCTGCTATTTTGATTTGCCGGGACGTTCGATATTAGGATTCGGAGTGTTTTGGGACACTAAGTCCCTAAATGAGAGATTAAGAGTTAAAAAATGGTCCGTATTCAGAACAGTGTGAAGACGACCTCGGAATGGAAATCCAATGGTTCCGTTAGCTCTGTTAGGTGATTTCGGGGTTGAAAGCGTGTTCGGAATGTTATTTGGAGGTCCGTAGCTCATTTAGACTTGAAATGCCGAAGTTTGAATTTTTGAAGTTTCCGGTCCGATAGTGAGTTTTTGATCCGAGGGTTGGATTTGAATTCCAGAAGTTGCGGTAGCTCCGTCATGTCATTTGGGATGTGTGTGCAAAATTTCAGGTCATTTGGACGAGGTTTGGTTAGGTTTTTGATCGAAAGCGTACTTGGTTAGAATTTGAAGTTCGTAGGCTTGAATCCTTGATTTAATCGGGTTTCCGGTGTTGTTTGAGGTGTTTTGAGGATTGGTACAAGTTCGAATAAGATATTAGGTGGTATTGGTGCTTTTGGTTGGAGTCCCGGGGGTCCCGGGATGATTTCGGATGCTCAACGGGTTAGTTTTGGAAGTTAGAAAGAAATTTGCAGCAGGCCTTGTGTTGTTTTTGCTTCTGCGGCTTGGGAACCGCAGAAGCGGCACCGCATAAGCGCCCTTCGCACTGCAAAAAATTGAGTTGGCCCCTTTTCCTCCGAGACCGCAGAAGCGGTCAGCTATCCGCAAAGGCGGAGCCGCATAAGCGGTTATAAGTCTGCAGAAGCGGAGTCCGACCCTTTAAGTGAAAACCGCAAAAGCGGTGGTTTGTCCNAGGTTTTTGATCGAAAGCGTTTTTGGTTAGAATTTGAAGTTCTTAGGCTTGAATCCTTGATTTAATCGGGTTTCCGGAGTTGTTTGAGGTGTTTTGAGGATTGGTACAAGTTCGAATAAGATATTAGGTGGTATTGGTGCTTTTGGTTGGAGTCCCGGGGGTCCCGGGATGATTTCGGATGCTCAACGGGTTAGTTTTGGAAGTTAGAAAGAAATTTGCAGCAGGCCTTGTGTTGTTTTTGCTTCTGCGGCTTGGGAACCGCAGAAGCGGCACCGCATAAGCGCCCTTCGCACTGCAAAAAATTGAGTTGGCCCCTTTTCCTCCGAGACCGCAGAAGCGGTCAGCTATCCGCAAAGGCGGAGCCGCATAAGCGGTTATAAGTCTGCAGAAGCGGAGTCCGACCCTTTAAGTGAAAACCGCAAAAGCGGTGGTTTGTCCGCATTAGCGAAACCGCATAAGCGGACCCTGGACCGCAAAAGCGGAGACCGCTGTCCAGAAATACCAAAATCGAGGGTTAAGTTTCAAAAAGTTGGAAAATCAATTTTGAGCTCGGGCAAGGGAGATTCTGAGAGGATTTTTAAGAGAAGATTATTGGGTAATATTTCTATGATCCTTTCTAGTTATATTCCATCATTTAGTAGTTAAATCCACCTTTTAAATTCGAATTAAGGATAAAAAATGGAAGAATTTGGGTGAAAGTTCATTGACTAAACTATTGGGTTTTGAGGGGAATTCGACCTCCGATTTTTGAGATTTTTATATGGTTAGACTCGTGAGAGTACGAGGTTTCTGAAAATCTGAAAATTATTCGGTTCCAAGACGTTGGCCTGAGGGGCATTTTGGTCATTTTACCTATTTTCGCGCCTTAGCTTTAATTTCAATAGTGGAATCAGTTGTTTGCAATATTATTTATGATTTGTACTTGAATTGAATAGATTTGGACTATTTGGAGTCGGATACTCGTGGCAAGGGCATCGTTCCCTAGTTGATTTCGCACCGATTCGAGGTAAGTGGCTTGCCTAACCTTGTGTGGGGGACTTCGTCCCTTAGGATGTGATAATTGGTAATTGAATGCCTTGTACGTGAGGTGACGAGCGCGTACTTGAGATAATTGTTGAAAACTCGGATTTTCACTTAAATACTTGATTTGTATTTTCTTTCATAATTGTTTTACCTTACTTGCTATTATAGCATGTGCTAGCGTAGAAGAGCATGTTTAATTGATCCAAGTTGCTTATGTGTTTAAATTGTCTTAACTGTGGTTACGTGGAGCATGTTAGGCCAGTATTATTTGTTGCCTTGTATTGTTGCACTTCAAATTCTGAATATTTCTCTGATGTTGGTTGCGCATTTACATTGGGACTACGGATGCGGGATTCCGGGAGCTCCCCCTTGTTTGTTTACTTTGGGACTACGGGTTTGATTCCTGGGAGATCCCCCTGCATTTTACTTTGGGACTACGGGACGGTATCCCGGGAGATCCTCCTGCATTTTTACTTTGGGACTACGGGACGGTATCCCGGGAGATCCTTTGATATTTATATGAGATTTGGACTACGGGACGGTATCCCGGGAGTTCCATTGGACAGTTGAGAAAAGGGCTACAGGACGGTATCTTGGAAGACCCTCATCGGTATTCTTGTAATTTTGCTGTATTTACTCTGTGTTTCTGTTTGTCTTGCAGTACTATATTTCATTGATCGGTCTTATCACACCGCTATGTTCATTAGTTTTCATCAGACTTCGATACTGTTAATATCTTGCTATTTTATTATTTCTGTCTCAGTAGGGCCCTGACCTTTCCTCGTCACTACCCAACTGAAGTTAGGCTTGACACTTACTGAGTACCATTGTGGTGTACTCATGCCTCTTCTGCGCCATGTGCAGATCCAGGTGCTTCTGAGCAGGCGTACCATCAGTAGCTGTCAGGGAGCGTATTGGGGACTTGAGGTATACATCTGCTACGTCCGCAGATCCGCAAAGTCTCCTTCTCATTTTATCCATAGTTATTAGATGTTATTTCGATCCCTCTTTGTATTAGACTATTCTGGTGACTAAAGCAGTGTAAGATTTCTTATAGCCTGTGTTGCCCGTGGGTTTTCGGTCTTGGAGGTTATTTCAGTATTTTGTATTAAAGTGTATGTGCCAGGCGGCAAGTGTATATATTACTCATGTTATTTAGCTTTTGAATATCAATTTCGCAAATGTTGTTACTTCCGCAATGTGTTAGGCTTACCTGGTCGTGAAGACTAGGTGCTGTCATGACGTGTTCACAATTGGTGAACTAGGGTCGTGACAAAGAAGCTAGACTAAGCTATATGCTTTACAAAGATTTGTTTTCAAACTTGATCTTGTGATTTTTGTTGCCTTGTTGACTTTTTTCTTCCGATGCTCCTTTTGTTGCTGACTTGACTGCTTCTTTCCTTCCCATGAAACTCGAATTGTTTTCCCTTTGAAACTTGAACTGTCTTCTTTTGACCATTGTTGCCTTCCTCTGTTCTCCAGGCAGGCTCTTAATTGCCGAAACTTGAACTGTATTCCCTTGCTCTCCAGGTGGGTGCCTGATTACTGAACTTGAATGTATTCCCTTGCTCTCCAGGTGGGCGCCTGATTGCTGAAACTTGAAATGGTCTTCCTTGTTCTCTAGGTGGACGCCTAACTACTGAAACTTGAACTGCTTTTCCTTGTTCTCCAGGTGGACGACTGATTGCTGATACTTCAACTGTTGTTCCTTGTTCTCCAGGTGGACGCCTGATTTCAATAAAAATAGACAAAATGAAGAAAATTTTCTGCCCGAGTTTGGTAGCTGGGCACATATCACATTACCAAATATCAATAAAAACTTGAATTATACTCCCTTGTTCTCCAGGTGGACTCCTGATTGCTGAAACTTGAAATGTTGTTCCTTGTTCTCCAGGTGGACGCCTGACTACTGAATCTTCAACTGCTTTTCCTTGTTCTCCAGGTGGACGCCTGATTGCTGATACTTCAACTGTTGTTCCTTGTTCTCTAGGTGGACGCCTGATTGCTGATATTTAAATCTTCTTCTTGAAACTGCTTTCCTTTGACTTGTTCTCCCTCGTTCCTTTAGGTGGGTGCCTGATTACCAATACTTGTGCTAATCTCCCTTGAAACTTGATTTGTTTTCCCTTGTTCTCCAGGTGGGCTCCTGATTACTTGATCCTGAACTGCTTTTTGTCCTTAACATCCGTGTTGTTCTTCCTTGTTCTTTAGATGGGTACCTGACTTCAACAAAATAGACAAAACAAAAGAAAATTTTCTGCCCCAGTTTGGTAGCCGGGCACATATGTGAGTGTTAATTGAGTTATTTTATCAAATATCTCTAACAATCTATAAGCTAGATCCCATTATCTAGGAGGGTCTTGACAACTCTTAATTAAAGCATATCTTACAAATGACGTTTTAGAGCTAAATTGTACTCTCTTATAACATAACTTACTTATCTAATAGAATTCTTAAAGTTACGTCCCATTATTCAGGTGGGTCCTGAAAACTCCTATGTGCCCTTTGAAGCCAACTTATATTCCTTTTGGTGCACATTTGTCCTATATTTATTATTTAAGATTGTTTTGGATTTTAACCTAGGTCCCATTTTCCAGTAGGGTCCTGAAAATTTCTAATTGAGTCTTGTCTTAAAAAAGAAAACTTCAAACCAACTTATATTTTCACAAAGTAGAGCTTATGCTATATATTGTACCCATGAGTATTTTGAATTAAAGCTAAGTCCCACTATCCTGGAGGGTCTTGAAAATTTCCATTAATCGGGGTGAGAAAGGTGGAAGAAGATGGCATTTCTTCTTGGGGGGAAAAGGTTGAGGAAGCAAAAAATCACAACCACCAGTCTGGGAAAGAAGAGAAGTCAGAATCTTTGTTCTCATGGAGTAAAAAGGTGGAAAAAGATGGTGTTTCTTCTTTCTTGAGGAAGTAAAGCGGAAACGGGTTCTTTTCGGTCCCTTTGTTGCCCAACTTGAGAGATAGAGGCTATGAAGGTCTCTCCAAATTACCTTGAAATCCAAGGCCTCTGGGGTAATGTACAAAGTGTATCTCAAACATGCAAACTTTGATCTCTACTTATAATCCTTTGGGGTGCATTCATGCCAAATTCTGCTACTCATGATTATTTTAAATCTTAAACTAAGTCTCATTTTTCAGGAGGGTCCTGAGAATTCTACGATCAAACCTGCCTGATATTTGTTTTCCTTGTAGAGTGTTTCCTGAAACAAATGCCATCTTTGCCCCCGTTTCAAATCAAAGAAAAATATTGTTAGTTTAAAACGTGGTAGTTAGTTGTGGCATTCTTGATGGGGGTGGTTTTCTCCTTGCTAGGCTTTGTTTTGTTCCGACTGCCTTGAACATGGTCAAAGGATTGTTTTGACGTTCTGACCGATCCTTAACTACAGGATACCCAACCGTTGTTCTCCATTTTTGACATTTCTGTCTGAACTCGTACATCTCCCACGTCATTACTGAATCATTCCACTGATTTAACTTTTGCTTACACCGTATGTCCCACTTTTCATTATATTATCTCTGGCATGTCCTAGCCGCATTTTGCTTTGTGTGATTTCGAAACTGGTAGTAAACTCTGAAATTCCTTCTTATTTGTTGAAACAAGGCAAAACTTGGAAGAGCTTTAGAGGAGTAAAATTGACAGTAATGAAATGCAAAAATTTTGAGAATTAAGAATAAAGAAGAAAATCCAAATTTGGATGACTGTTGGAGATAGGAAAAGAACTTATCTGAGTGGAGTCACTAGCACCAATGATCATAGTATGCATTTTGGATTAATCAGCCCAGTCTACTTAACCAATCTCTTTTCCAATTGTTTTCCTTTGTGCTCCAAGATCCCCATAACCCAATTTACTTTCCGTCATCTTACAGACCCTGTTCGACTTGCAGTGCCCTGAAGGGTTTTCACCAACAAACCTCTCTCATTTGTTCATTCATCAATTCCTTGTCGCCTCATGGTGCCCGTGAAGGTTTTCACTAATAAGACTCTCTCATTTTTATTTTCTCTCAGCTTTCGTCGCCTCATGGTGCCCATGAGGGTTTTCACCAATAAGACTCTCTCATTTTTTGATTTTCACTTGCTTAAGCCGGAGTGCTGCCCCTGATATGAATTCTCTTTAGTTGCTTGCCTTGGCATATCTCAAAGACTGATCGAAAGGTCTTTTTTTGGACCGTAACGTGGGTTCTTGGATATGTTTGGAAATAAAAGGGTATCAAAAGGCTCAAAGCATCTCAAATGGGTTATAATTACAACTTTTGGAACCAGATTTCTTATCACGACTGTGAGCACGTGATTTTTGCCCTATGAGAATTACTCCAAAAAATTCAAAATAAAATTATTTTCCTTTGTGCGCAATTCTGAGAATTTTCGTGGTGTTTTCAGTTTATTGTTTGCATGTGTGTGTAAGCATATTTATTTGATCAGTTAACAAGAAAATACAAAAAATAGGTTGCATTTGCATGTGGGATTTAATTTTATAATTTTTAGTTAAATAATAAATTATTTATTTTATAAAATGAAGAAAAAATACAAAAATAGGCAATTTAATGTTTAACTTTTATTTTTGTATTTGATCACTTGTGATAATTTTTGTTTAAAAGTTGATTAGTATTTAGGGTAGGTTAATTTAGATTTTTAATTTAATTTGGGATTTTAGTTTTAGTTTTGAAAAGGGGAAGAAGTTAATTGAGAGGAAAATTGAAGAAGAAAATAAAAGCAAAGTGTTGGGCCAATTTTGATTTTCATCAGCCCAATTGACGCCCCCACCCGGTCCAATTTGATTCAGCAACTTGACCATCCAAACGACATCGTTCTTTTATACCCAATCTGTACCGTTGAATTAATTTGATCAACGGTCCACAATCTCACCCAATACCCGGACCTAACCCGTTCCCTGTACCCGGTCCAACCCGACCCCCTCATTAAATTGAACAACTTCATTCCATTTAGGTGAACGATCCAAGTCGTTGATCTCGTTTGATCAAATG
>MU679660.1:152542-164320 GCA_026770625.1 Nicotiana glauca | reverse complement strand
CCCCCCGTATATAAGTGTGTAACACACCCCAGCCCCCCAAGCCAAACCCCACCCTCCCTCGTCTCTAACAGCTCAGAGACGAGCTCGTCTCTCACCGCCTAACTCTGCCACCCTCCGCCCGTCGAAAATCGCCCACGGCGGCGGATGGTGGCCAATCACCTCCATTTTTACACCACTGATTCACCTCGACCTCCCCGTTCCGAATCCCTAACCCTTATCCCTCGAATCCCAGCCGATTGCTTCGAATATTAGATCAAAGAATCGGACCAAAACCCTAATTCATCCAATTGATCCCAAATTAACATCAAGTGACCACCCAGCCTCCCTCATCCCTAAACCACCACTAGTTTCCTTCGAATCTTTCTAGAATTCCTTGA
Organism: Nicotiana glauca; assembly: GCA_026770625.1. Classification (NCBI taxonomy): domain Eukaryota; kingdom Viridiplantae; phylum Streptophyta; class Magnoliopsida; order Solanales; family Solanaceae; genus Nicotiana; species Nicotiana glauca. The sequence goes on along the minus strand of MU679660.1, from coordinate 163,943 downwards.
ATTTTAGATCGAATGGACGAACCCTAAAAGAACCAAATCCTGGAATCGATCTGAAGTGGGGAAAATTGAGGACGTAATCGACCTTAGTCGTGTGTTCTCAGTCGAGAACATTCGATTAAGGTCTATTTCGGCTTCAAGTTCAAATCGAAGCTTCGATTAGAACGAATTGGAAGTTGGTCTGAAAATATGAGGTATTTCTTTTCTTTACTTTTTCTTTTGTTATTGTTGTTGTTTGTCTGATTAATTTTTGCTGTAATCCAGCATTTTGTCAATTATTTCTTCCTCCTCTTCTGGACCTTTTTCTTGGTCCAATTTTCATCATTTGTTGTTAGCATATGTTATAGACTGCTGAATTGATTAAATAGGTTCGCCCATTATTCCGATTCTTCTGTTTGAACAATTCCACTATGTTAATAAGACAATGTAATTTAGTGATAGTTAAAAATGAAATCAATCATTTAAGTCAGTTTGTTTAAATCTGAAAATGTTCGAATGTGTTTCACCTCACCTTCCGTGATAATTAGGATCTGGTTATTGGTTAATAAATACTACTGAATTAAATGACATTGATGCAGTAGGTTTAGGTCGATGAAAAAGGACCTGTTAGTGGAAATGACAGTTTGTAAAACACCATTTAAGGTTGGAAGTCAGGAATAACATGGGGTGGTTAAGTAAAATTGAATAGAATATAATATGCTCATAACTAGGGGAATAAAATAATGGGAAATGGGAGTTAGTGGGGGAACAAACACTTAGTAATGGGAGGTTCAAGGAATATCATGGGGGGAAATGCTTTCTTAAATTGGTTTTAGTGCTCCTAAGAGCTGGAGGGGGTCAGGATCTTTGATATAAATACAGGGGATTCAGTTTTGAGAAGGGCGGTTTTTGGGAGGCAATTGGAGAGAGCTTAAAAAAACCACATTCTTAAATTCAAGAGCTGAAAGAGGAGAGCTTAGGAATACGGGACATTGATATTAGAAAGGGCTTGAACACTTTACTGAAATAAATCTATTGTTCCATTGAAACTTGTCTACTCTTTGTTGGTTATTCTGGAATTCCTGGGTTCAATTTCAAGCACATTTGAGTTTGTTTGAGTCTGCCTGGGTATTTTCTGTTGTTGTTGTTTCACGCTTCATTCCGGACTGTGTTTGAGTGTGTTTCTGGGTTGAACTGGTTGTGTTGTTGCTGTTGAACTCCAAATTGCTGTAACACTTGCTATTGCTGACCTCTCCTTCCTTCTATTTTAATTCACTCCAGGTACACACTTGAGCCTGTTTTGATGTAATGTCTCTCATGAAATAGAAATGCAATTGCTACCTGATACCTGCTGAAGCTTTTACTATTTTGTCAATTCATTTTATGGCAGTTAGTTTAGGATTTTGTTTGATGAATTCATTGCTCTAGCTTATTTGTAGTGGACTGGTTGGATTGTCAATATGTAATGGACTGATTGAACTATCAGAGCAATAATTATTCATTAGCCACATTAGTTGGTTTCATTTCATGTAGTGTAATTTTGAAAAATAGAAGCTAGCTGGAACAGGAAAATGGTTTTGGAATCCCTGATCCTGATTTGTATTAATAATTGGAAACTGAGCTGAAATCAGTACTTAGGCCTTGTCTGTATTAAGCCTGGGCAGGATAAACATTTTTAACAAGAGCTTCATTAGTTTAGTCTTAAGGTCTCGATCATTTGTGGTTGATAATGATAGCTTCTGAGTTGATTTGGGATGGATGTTCATATCACCATGTATTGATTAAAAATCAGGGATCAAAAATCGTTAAGGTGTAATGGTGTCTAAATACTCCAATCATTTCGAAACTGTTCTTAAGCCTTGATCAATTGATGAACTATTAGAGGTTTTGTGATGTCAAAATTAACAATTGTTTTGGAATCACATTAGGACTGATAAGTAGTTTGTTGGTGGTTTAAATTGATAATCATTACCATTTGGTCTTAAATACTTTAGTTGATCTATTAATGGTAATCCATGTTCAATTAGTATCACGTTTTGCTGGAAATAGTTCATCAGCTTTCTCTGAGTTCGTTGCACTGTGAATATTGTTTGAATCTTGACTCACGTTGGTTGGGACTGAAAGATTGGGCCAACACTGGCCTACTGAAAGTAGCCGGGCCCATTCCCCTTTTAATTTAATTGGTTTGAGGCTTCGAATAGCATAATTGGAGGCTTGGGCCCAGGGATAACATCAGAGGCCCAAACCCAGGAAAATCCGAAGGCCACACTCACCTGTCGCATGGACCAAACGCAGAAGCCCAAAATTACTGAAGATCCAAATCATGGAAAGCCCCGGATTTAAAATAGTAACTCTTAAATAATGCTAAGTAATTAGGGCTTTTTCTTTTATTTTTAGAGACAAACAAAGACAGAAAATCATAGTCACTTTTAGGTTATCCTCTTAAACAATAAAAGAGATGAGCCTCGTTGAACAAAACAAATAAATTGCGGTGCCGTCAATAAATGGTTGTATTAAAATACTTAGATTTCAGGACGGGCGGTTTAGTAAATTTCACGACTTTCCCCAAAGATAATAACGCGTTAGTCTCTTTAGGCGTGTATTTTAATAACATTATCTCCCTAAACTCGGGTGCACATTTATGTGACCAAAATCCGAATCTTAACGAAGTCGAAATGTGTCAACAACCACGGGTGCATTTATGTAACGTGTTTCGAGACGTATTTTCACAATGTTGCAATTCTCATTAAAATAATAATAAAAGAGGTTTACGGTTAAAAGCACATAAGCTAAAACATGTTTTGAAATCAGATAAATATTACAAATATAACAGTTGAGCGACCGTGCTAGAACCACGGAACTCAGGAATGCCTAACACCTTCTCCCAGGTTAACAGAATTCCTTACTCGCGCGAACTGTTAAATAGAGTCATTATTTTCCTCGATTCGGGATTCAACCGGTGACTTGGGACACCATAAATCTCCCAAGTGGAGACTCTGATTTTTGATAATAAATCCCGTTTCAATTTTCCTTTAATTGGAAAAACTCCTTTACGCCCTTTCGGGGTGTAGGTAAAAAGGAGGTGTGACAGCTCTGGCGACTCAGCAGGGGAACACAAACCCAGAACTTCGGTTCAGGGTTTAAGAATTCGAGCTTAGAATAATTGTTATGTTTGGCTTTACTTGATTTTCCTACACGTTTCCTACTAAATGTGCTAATTGTTTTAACGCTTTGATATTATCTGAACTGCATATAAAACTGCTACGAAACCCCTCTTTTCTCTCTCCTGAGGAGTGCACGCTGGTTGTGACTTCTTTCTGCTTGTGTCATATCCCAAAATAGAATGAGGATTCGGAGGAGTTGCAAAATCGGATGGCCTTTTGGTTACCGTTACACAGCTCCCATCTGGCTCGAGTTGTCCGCTCGGGTAAACCAAGTCTAGAACAAACACCCAGGTTTTAAACCTAGTATAACAAAACCTCATGCCGGATTCCTAGTAGGATCGTTTGTTTGCATCATGTGCATTTTGACTTTGGAGACTCAACACAGGGGTTGGGTCTGTCTAGGACAAGGGTACCTAAAATGAAGAAGACCACCCTGATGCATCCTACCTACTGCTTGTGCATTTTATTTGCTTTGGACTTGCATGTTGACCGGTTTTGAATATTGGGAAAATTTGAAAAAAATAGCAGTGTAGAGAGATAATTACCTATTTTCTTTTAGAAAAACCCAATGTCCAAATAACGTCGAAACTCTGCCGAAATTTTGAGAAAATGAAAAAAAAAAGGGAATTGTTTTTTTTTAGTTTGATTTATTTGAAAAACAAAAGAAAAGAGTCTTGTTTTCAAAATTAGTTGTTTTCTTTGGCAGAACTACGTAAGTTTGATTCTCACCAGATGTGGGATACGTAGGCAACCCATACTAGGTTCAACTATTCGAAATTTAAAATAATAATAATAATAAGAGAAATTTTTTTTATAGGGTAAATAAATATCGTTGTTTCGCCGGAAGGCCGTTTTTACAAGAACGACTGCCTTTGGTCATTCCTCAAAATTTTTGACCGGTTAGCAAACACAGCCTTTAAATCTTTTTTGAAGTGTTGAAAGGCCGTATTGACAAGACCGGATATTTTATGAAATTTTTGAGAAAATAGTGATGATTTTATGTTAGTCTATTTTACGATGTATTGCCGTTTTGATGTTAGAATCTTTTGGAGTCTGTTAATATTGTAATAAAATGTGTCATAATAAACACATTTTTTTCTTTAAAACTTGAAAAAAGAAAAATCCAATTTTTTAATTAGTGATCTGGCACTTATGCCAGAACTACGCACGATCTGATTCATGCGGGGTAATGATACGTAGGCAATCTCCATAAGATTCGACCACAACTAAAAAAAACGTGAAAAATGTTGATAATAAAAAGGAATGACTGAGTCCATTCTAACATATTTTGAATTGTGAAGAAAGTTGAGGTGGTCGGTTTGTGGCAAGCGGACAACACAAGATCCGAGGAAAAATGATAACTGACATCGAAGTTGTTATAAGTGCTCGAGAGACTCAGGGTCAGAGGGTTCAGCTAGAGTCTACCGTGACTGAGGAAAATGGAGTACCGAAACAGAAATTGACTGAAATATATCAAGCATGGGCCAATGGTCGAGGAGATCCCCATCACGAGTCACAATTTGATACACAACAAGAGCACCACTCGCATTTGTTTGATCCTCCGACAAACATTGAGAAGCCTGCCTGAAAGATGATACAGGAGAAAATAACCCAAAGAGTAAAAAGCTTAGAACAACGGTTGAAAAACATGCAAGGATTGGCAGGTCAAAAAAGTGTTGCCTTCAAAGATCTATGTATGTTCCCCGACGTCCACTTGCCACCTGGTTTCAAGATTCCCAAATTTGAAAAGTACGATGGACACAAAAGTCCCATGGACCACTTGAAAAGGTATTGCAATCAACTAAGAGGTCTAGGAAGAAATGAAGAATTTCTAATAGCTTATTTTGGGGAAAGCCTTACGGGAGTAGCATCTGAATGGTTTTTGGATCAAGACACATCTCGCTGGTACGTCTGGAACGACATGGTACAGGCCTTTGTCAAACAATTCAAATACAACATCGACACTGCCCCAAACCACATTTCCCTTTCAAACCTGAAGAAGAAACCAAGTGAAAGTTTCGGGGAATATGCCATTAAATGGAGAGAGCAAGCAGCTCGAGCTAAGCCACCCATGGATGACCACGAGTTAATCACTGTCTTCCTTCAGGCTCAAGAGCCGAATTACTTTAAAAACATGATGTCCGCAGTTGGTAAATCCTTCATGGAAGCAATCAAAATGGGAGAAATGGTAGAGAACGGTCTTAAGACATGCAGAATTATAAGTCAAGCGACTCTCAAAGCTGCAGCTCAGGCTATCGAAATTGAATCTGGTGACATGAATGGGAGGGATGAAGAAATCATGATGACATCAGGGTCAAGAAGAGGTCCCAGAAGAAAACCTCGAAGGTATGCGCAGCCTCATCAATCTTTCCATGACTCTCCTAGGCATCACTATCCACCTCAGAACCCACCATACTCTGTTGATCCACCACAGTTTGTTGTCCAGCCATCAAAACGCCCAAGAAAGCGAGCACGAGCATCACAAAATCTCCACTAGCCTCCGCAAAATTTCCAAATACCTTATAACCCACATCCAAGCCAGGGGTATAAAAGGGAAGAAAAGCTGAAAGATAATTTTACACCAATAGGAGAGTCCTATGCAAGCTTATTTGAGAAGTTAAAACAACATGACAGGATTGCACCCATTCCTCCAAATCATGTGGACCCACGTGCAAGAAGCTTTGACCCATCTAAAAGGTGTAAATACCATTCCAATGCCCAGGGGCACAATGTGGAAAGTTTTCGAGATTTGAAAAGGGAAATAAAAAGGATGATCCAGGAAAATTTGATTATGAGACAAGACAGTGACTCCCAGAATATCACGCTGAATCCTTTTCCTGCACATGAAGGTGCACACTTTGTGGGGATGATGCCTGGTGACATGGGGGATGAGAATCCACTCGGGAATTTGCCGACTAAAAGTGGAGAAGGCCATGGTAAGTGAATTTGTGGATGAATGTCAGGCTTATCAATTGAAAAGTCATTCAAGAAGGAATCTTGGTAGCTTGTTTTGTTGTCATTTCTGTTATCCAGGTTATTTCAGGGTTGTAAGCTGGATATGGTCTTGTAAATCAAACCCTTCTATCTTTGAGTTTGTCCAGTCCCTTTGGTCATAGTATCTAATTTGGTGTTGTCTAGGTTTGTTCCAAGGGTTGTACCCCAGTTTATTGTGCTTGTTTTGTTGTACAAACTCTTTCCCTGTTTGTCTAATGCAATTCTCTGTTTTCCATTATTTCTAGACATTTTCTTTTGTTTGGTCCTCTCCTTTTTATAGTTCTTTTCCTGCCGACTCTAGTGACATGACATGCGTGCATAGTTATAGGCCTAATCTTAAAAGTTAATCATGAAGCAATTGGGAGATTATCGGGACAATTGAGGAAAATAAGAACAGATTTGGACATTTTGAGATCATTTGAAGCCCGAACCCTGTGAAACCGGGGCGGATAGAACATAAAGAAACCTTATATTTCATGTGACATCAGTTTGAAATTTAAAACAAGTTTGCCCAAATTGGCAAGGGTCGTGCGTGATAATGAGAATGGGAGTGTTGTCCAATAGCGCTGTAAAATTAACAAATGGAAAAGGCAAATGTGTGGATATGGGTATCAATTCCGGCACAATCAAAAGATGTTACAAATGTTTGCTTAATCACGTTGTTTGGGCTTGGCATGTTTTGAAGATTGGAATGACGAAGGCATTTTGTTCTGCTATCTAAACACTTTATCCTTCGTTACCCCTTTGATCCTTATTTGATTTCTTTCATACCCCTCTTTCGGAATCAGTAGCAAAGATTAAAAACACAAGCGTGAAATCTGAGTAAAAAGAGATGAAAAAGAAAAAGAAAAACAACAAAACAACAAAAAGAAAAAAAAGCACAAAAGAAAATGACAAGTGAAAGAAAAACTATAACAACAAGGAATTTGGGTGAACTACGTTTGACCTGATTCCTTTTAAGGATACGTAGGCAGCTTCACGGCTCGGTCATAGTGAAACAAAAATTAGAGGATCCCCAAGCAAGAAACTGGGGTAGAAGTTGTGGTTGTTGTAAAGAAATCTGGTTCTGAAGGTTGTAATTTTAAACCCAAGTTGATTTGTTTTGAGCCTTAATACCCTTTTTTTTCTAGCCCTATCCAAAAGCCCATGTTACGGTCCAAAGAAAGACCTTCCGATCAGTTTTCAAGAGGTGCCAAGTCAAGCGAGCAAAGGTGAATCACATCAGGGGCAACACTCCGATCCAAACAAGAAAAATAAAAAATGAGAGAGTCTTATTGGTGAAAACCTTCACGGGCACCATAAGGCGACGAAAGCCGAGAGTAATCAGAAAAATGAGAGAGTCTCATTAGTGAAAACCTTCACGGGCACCTTGAGGCGACTGTAAGGAGAGAGAAAAACCAAAAGAGAGAGACTTGATAGTGAAAACCTTTCAAGCACTACAAGTCGAAATCAGGATTGTGAATCAGATTGAATAGGCGGAGCATGGAAGTCTCGTTTCACGAAAAAAGGGTACGACAAGAGTTGAACATCGGAATTACTTAACAGAATAGGCCGCAAGTGCATGCCACGGTCATTAGAGTTGGTATCCACATCTGATAGGTTTATACTTTGTAGTAGTTCTTCTTGTTAGAAATCATCTTTTTCCTTCGTCCTTTATTCTATTTCTTTTTCTTGTTCACTCCTTCTTCCTGAGTCTGTCTGGTCAGAGCAAGTGAGAAATGACTTCAAAATTTGCCATCAGCTTCCCAATTATACAAGACGAGATCTGGCTAGTACATCAAGGCATCATAAGTCAGGAAAGAACAACTAGGGCACTGAGCTGGTAATAATCAACATGCTTTGGGATCCCTGCAAAATACAAAGGTTTGTTCCATATCAGTTCATGGAGAATGAGACAGAAGGAGGATGTTGGGTAAATGGATCAAAGGTATATTCTGTGATGAGATTGACAAAAAGGGTGGACCAGTGACAAGAAAGACACCTCAAGCAGAAATCAAAGGTTACAAACCTCAAGGCCAAAGCCAGTGGCTTAAATCGGGAAAGAGCGGCATGCGCACTGAAGTCGGTAATAATCAAAATACTTTGGGGATCGGGTGAAACACAAAGGTTGGGTAGATGATGGTCCAAGAGCAATACAAAAGGATAGAAGGTATCGGATTCAAACGAAGAAAAGTACTATCTGGGTTAAGGTTTATAAAGGAAGTGTTTAGTCAAGGAACTAGCAAGGTCTTCAAATGGAAAGCAGTTGCCATGTAAAGGAGCAACAGATCTCAAGGCCAAGGCCAGCAGACAACTCAAGAAAGAACAACATGTACACAGAGTGGGGAAAATGGACGTGATTCGGGATTCATGTGAGACACAAAGGTCGGGAAGATGCCGGTTCATGAGCAATGCAACAAACAGAGGATATTGGGTCCAAACGAAAAAATGACATTTAAGGGATATGGATGATAGAGAAAGTGTTTAGTCAATAAACAGGCAAGATCTTCGAGTAGTAATCAGCGGGATATATATGGGGTCAGATAAGAAAACTAGAAATAATAGTTGGGAAGTTTGTGACTAAGGAGTAGTCAGAAGGTCGGAAGCTTTCAACCAAGTTCAAGGCAGTCAGACAAAGCAGAGCATGGAGAGGAGCGAAGAAAAAACCATCTCCAGCAAGAGTACCACAACCAACCACCACATTTTAAACTGACGAGATTTTTCTTTGATTAAAATAGGGGCAGAAAATCTCATTTATTTCGGAGAAACCCACCGTAAGTAAAGGCAAGCACCAAACAACTATCAAACTAGGGCAGAAAATTTCCTTTTATTTTTGTTGAAGTCAGGTACCCATCTGAAGAACAGGGAAGGCAAAACAAGTTTTAAGTGAAGCGGTATTGAAGGAAGGCAACACAAGCTTTAAGGTTATCAGTTTTGAAGGAGGATAATTCGAGTTTCAGAGGAAGACAACACAAGTTTTAAGGGAAAGCGGTTTTGAAGGAAGACAATTCAAGTCTCAAAGGAAAATGGTTCAAGAGGCAAGGGAAAACAATATCAAGAGGGAAGAAAAATTAGGTGTTATCTTTTTTTTTTAAAGTTGTTGAAGTAGGGAGCCCGCCCGGATAACGGAGGCGTTACCTTTTTAAGTTGTTGAAGTCGGGAGCTCACCCGAAGAACGGAGGCATTACATTTTTAAGTTGTTGAAGTTGGGAGCCCACCCGAAGAACGGAGGCGTTACATTTTAAGTTGTTGAAGTCGGGAGCTCGCCCGAAGAACGGAGGTGTTATCTTTTTAAGTTGTTGAAGTCGGGAGCCCTCCAGAAGAACGGAGGCATTACATTTTAAGTTGTTGAAGTCGGGAGCCCGCCCGAAGAACGGAGGCGTTATCTTTTTAAGTTTTTGAAGTCGGGAGCCCGCCCGAAGAACGGAGGCGTTATCTTTTTACGTTGTTGAAGTCGGGAGCCCGCCCGAAGAACGGAGGCGTTACATTTTAAGTTGTTGAAGTCGGGAGCCCGCCCAAAGAACGAAGGCATTATCTTTTTAAGTTGTTGAAATTGGGAGCCCACCTGAAGAACGGAGGCGTTACATTTTAAGTTGTTGAAGTGGGGAGCTCGCTCGAAGAACGGAGGCGTTATCTTTTTAAGTTGTTGAAGTCGGGAGCCCTCCAGAAGAACGGAGGCGTTACATTTTAAGTTGTTGAAGTCGGGAGCCCGCCCGAAGAACGGAGGCGTTATCTTTTTAAGTTGTTGAAGTCGGGAGCCCGCCCGAAGAACGGAGGCGTTATCTTTTTAAGTTTTTGAAGTAGGGAGCCTGCCCGAAGAACGGAGGCATTACATTTTAAGTTGTTGAAGTCGGGAGCCCGCCCAAAGAAAGGAGGCATTATCTTTTTAAGTTGTTGAAGTCGGGAGCCCGCCCGAAGAACGGAGGCATTATCTTTTTAAGTTGTTGAAGTCGGGAGCCCGCCCGAAGAACGGAGGCGTTACCATTTTAAGTTGTTGAAGTCGGGAGCCAGCCCGAAGAACGGAGGCGTTATCTTTTTAAGTTGTTGAAGTCGGGAGCCCTCCTGAAGAACGGAGGCGTTACCATTTTAAGTTGTTGAAGTCGGGAGCCCGCCCGAAGAACGGAGGCGTTACCATTTTAAGTTGTTGAAGTCGGGAGCCAGCCCGAAGAACGGAGGCGCTACATTTTAAGTTGTTGAAGTCGGGAGCCAGCCCGAAGAACGGAGACGTTATCTTTTTAAGTTGTTGAAGTCGGGAGCCCGCCCGAAGAATGGAGGCGTTATCTTTTTAAGTTGTTGAAGTCGGGAGCCCGCCCGAAGAACGGAGGCGTTATCTTTTTAAGTTGTCGAAGTCAAGAGCCCGCCCGAAGAATGGAGGCATTACCTTTTTAAGTCAAAAGTCAGTAACCCGCCTGGAGAACAGAGGGTTACAACAAAAATCAGAGGAATAAAATTCAAGTTCAAAAATCAGAAGGAAGGCAACAATGGTCAAGAGAAGATAGCTCAAGTTTCGAAGGAAAAACAATTCGCATCTCACAAGAAGGAAAGAAGCAGGTCGAGTTCGGCAATTAGACATCCACATGAAGAAGGGAGGATTACAAGTCAAGTCAGAAATTAAGAAACATCAGAGGAAACACAAGATAGCAAGGCAACAAGAGACACAGGAGCAAGTTGGAAGCAGTAACAGCAGTAACAGTAAAACCACAGCTTCATGGTAGTCCCAGTTACCAAAACTTCCTGAACTACATTGACCTGATTCCTTTTTAGCCAAGGATATTTAGGAAACCTTCGAAGAAGAGGTTCGGTCAAAACTTTTGAAAAATGCTTCACACGGAGTGTTCAAACGGGCAAAAATCGCTCGTGTCCGCTCACGTTATCTTTGCACGAAAACTCTTCGTGTTTCCGGACATAGAGGGGCAGCTGTGAGCACGTGATTTTTGCCCTATGAGAATTACTCCCAAAAATTCAAAATAAATTTTTTTTTGTGCGCAATTCTGAGAATTTTCGTGGTGTTTTCAGTTTATTGTTTGCATGTGTGTGTATGCATATTTATTTGATCAGTTAACAAGAAAATACAAAAAATAGGTTGCATTTGCATGTGGGATTTAATTTTACAATTTTTAGTTAAATAATAAATTACTTATTTAATAAAATGAAGAAAAAATACAAAAATATGCAATTTAATGTTTAACTTTTATTTTTGTAATTGATCACTTGTGATAATTTTTGTTTAAAAGTTGGTTAGTATTTAGGGTAGGTTAATTTAGGTTTTTAATTTAATTTGGGATTTT
>MU679660.1:121973-141714 GCA_026770625.1 Nicotiana glauca | reverse complement strand
ATAGGCCCAATTACAGGGGAGGCTCTGCCGAAATTTTTGAAAAATTTGGGAGTTAGAAAAATTTGAGATATTAAGATGTGCAAAGAAAGAGATAGGTTACGTTATGTATTTGAGGACGAATGACCCTAAGTGGGGGAGAGTGTAACATCCTGAAGAAAATAATTTCAAAGTAATTAAGCGCTATTAAAAGTTGGAGTATGTTGAAATAAGACTAATGCAGTGTGACAATGTGGAATTCAGGCCCTATGATGAATGTTAGATGTTGAATTTTGGGTCTTATCCTAAGGTTATGGACTAAGGATGAGGTGAAACCTTCAGTTAAGTTGGAGGATCAGTTATAGGAATTTTCTTGAAAAGGGTTTTATTTCGGCCTAGTGTATCACTTGGGATGCTCCTGTGTCATTTGTGAAGAAAAATAAAAAATAAAAAAAATCAAGACATCTTTGACTACATTCCCAGTTTTGGTATTGCCTACAGGTTCAAGGTCTTATACTGTATATTGTGATGCCTCGAGGATTGGCCTTGGAGCGGTATTGATGCATGACGGTAGGGTGATTGCCTACGCCTCCAGATAGTTGAAGGTACATGAGAAAAATTATCCTATCCACGANAGAAGGTGGTTAGAGTTGTTGAAAGATTAGGATATTACTATTTTGTATCACCCGGGCAAGGCCAATGTGGTAGCTGATGCCTTGAGTCACCGGGTAGAGGGTTTGGGAAGTTGGGCTTACCTACCAACATCAAGAGGCCTATGGCAATGGATGTTCAGGCCTTTGCCAGCCAGTTGTGAGGTTGGATCTTTCAGAGCCTAGTCGGAATTGTAGTTCGGTGCCCCAACTGTAAGCAGGTTAATTATGAACACTAGAGACCCGGTGGGTTGGTTCGAGTCGGGTGAGGTTGGATTATTGGGCACAAACTTGGTTTATAATGCTTTGGAAAAGTTTAAAGTGATTCAGGATTTACTCTATATAGCCTCGTCAGGGCAGAAGAGTTATGAGGACCGAAGAGATCGTGATGTTTCCGATATGGTTGGAGAGAAGGTTCTGATTCGGGTCTTGCCTATGAAAGGCGTTATGAGATTTGGGAAGAAAGGGAAGTTGAGTCCGAGGTTTGTTGGCCCTTTTGAGATGTTGAAGCGTGTTGGATTTCAACTCAGTCCAGTTGGACAAGGATTTATCTTATGTTAAGGAGCTAGTTGCTATATTGAGCGGACATGTCAAAAGTTGAGATCAAAGAACATTACTTCAGTAAAGGTTCAGTGGCGGGGCTAGCCGGTTGAGGAGGTGACTTGGGAGATTGAACGGGATATGCACAGCCGATATCCTCATCTTATCACTACTTCAGGTATGCTCTTTATGCTCGTTCGAGGACGAACGAATGTTTAAGTGTGGGAGGATGTAATGACCCGGCCGGTCGTTTTCAGAATTTATGCCCCGAACCCCTATTAATTGCCTCCCCTAAGTTCATTTACGCTATATTGGTTTGTGGAGACGTTCGGTGTTTGGATTCGGAGTGTTATGGGACACTTAGTCCCTAAATGAGAGCTTAAGTGTTGAAAAATGGTCCGTAATCGGAACAATGTGAAGACGACCTCGGAATAGAAATCCGATGGTTCTGTTAGCTCCGTTAGGTGATTTTGGGGTTGGGAGCGTGTTCGGAATGTATTTTGGAAGCTCGTAACTCATTTAGGCTAGAAATGCCAAAAGTTAGTACTTTGGCGATTTTCGGTTGACAGGTGAAATTTTGATCCGAGGGTCGGAACGGGATTCCGGAAGTTGCTGTAGCACCGTCATGTCATTTGGGACGTGCGTGCAAAATTTCAGGTCATTTGGGTGTGGTTTGGTCGGGTTTTTGATCGAATGCGTGTTTTTGAAGTTTTAAAAGAACTTAGGCTTGAATTTGATGTAATTCGATGATTTTAGTGTTAGTCGAGGTGTTTTGATAATTGGAACAAGTTTGAATAATGTTTTAGGATTGGTTGGCATGTTGGTTGAGGTCCCGGGGGACCTCGGATGAGTTTCGGGGTGGTTCCAGACCATTTCTAAGCTATTTTTAGCTGCTGGTTTTTGGCTACAGCAGTGCTCTATGCGATCGCAGGGAATTGGATGCGATCGCGGTGAGTAAAATGCTAAAATATTGCCAGTGCTTCGCGATCGCGTACAGTGCTTCGCGATTGCGAAGAAGGAAATTTCTGTTGCATTGATCCTACTTCGGAAGCTCATATCTTTTTATCTACAAGGCATTTTCAGGTGATTTAAAAACGTAAATTGTAGCCCTTCGAGTCTAGTTTCCAGGAATCTAAAGAAATACTAATTTGGACATCTGTAGAAAAAGTTATGGACATTACACTATAGGCTGTCCGAGAAGGATCTCTAATACACATGAATGAATTTGGAAGCTTATATCTCGCAATGTATAAGGATTCAGGAAATGAGAAACATATGAAAGGTATATCCCTATGTGTCTAGTTCCATAACATCAAACCATTTGTCATTCGGAGTTTTGTGCAAAATGTTATGACCATTATACTGAAGGCTGTCCGGAGGAGCTGAAATTGTTCATCGCGATCGCGAAGTGTTTACCGCGATCGCGAAGAGCAAATTTTGGGCGAAGAAAAGTTGTTCTTCGTGATCGCAGAGCAATTTCCGCGATCGCGAAGAGTAAATACCTGGGCAGAAGCTTTATTTCATGATTTCGGCCATTTTTAACATTTTTGGACGAAGGGAGCTCGGGTGAAGCAATTTTTCGAGAGATTTTCAAGGAAAACATTGGGGTAAGTGTTCTTAACTCAATTTTGGTTGTATAACTAGAATCTATCGCAAATTTTGGTGTTTAATCTGAGAATTTTGTTGAAAATGGTAGAAAATCATCTTGGATAGAATCACTGATTTGAGGGTCAAAATGATATGGGAATTTTATAAATTTGGTATGGTTAGACTCGTGAGAGCGCGAGGTTTCTGGAAATGTAAATTTTACCTGGTTCCAAGACGTGGGGCCCGAGGGATATTTTGGTCATTTTATAGAATTTCGCGTATTAGATTTGAATTTAATTGTAGAATAAATTACTTGAATTATTATTTACAATATGCAATTTAATTGAATAGATTTGAGCCATTTGGAGTCGGATACTCGTGGCAAGAGCGTGATTTCAGGTTGACTTGCACTTGATCGAGGTAAGTGGCTTGTCTAACCTTGTGTGGGGGACTTTGTCCCTTAGGATGTGATATTTGGTAATTGAATTCCTTGTGTGTGAGGTGACGAGCGCGTACTTGAGCTAATTGTTGAAAACCCGAATTTTTACTTAAAATACTTGAACTCAATTTCTTTCGTATTTGCCTTATTCTACTTGCTATTATAGCCTGTGCTAGTATAGAAAAGCACGTTTAGTGGAATTACTTGCCTATTTGCTTAAACTTCCTTGTTTGCACTCTATGAAGCATATTAGGCTAGGATCTACTATTATTTGCCATGAGTTTGGTAATTATTTGATATTTTAAGTTGTTGTTGTATTGATGTACTTCACTTCTAAATATTCCTCTGATTTTGGTTTTGCATTTACATTGGGACTAGGGATGTGGAAATTTCGAGAGCTCCCCCATCCCTTGTTTGTTTACTTTGGGACTACGGGTTTGATTCCTGGGAGATCCCCCTGCACTTTTACTTTGGGACTACGGGTTAAATTCCTGGGAGATCCTTTGCTACTAATATGATAGACTACGGGTTCAATTCCCAGGAGAACCTTTGCTACTGATATGATGGACTACGGGTTCAATTCCCGGGAGATCCTTTGCTATTGATAAGGTGGACTACGGGTTCGATTCCCGGGAGATCCTAGATATTTAAATGTGATGGACTTCGGGTTCAATTCCCGGGAGATCCTTTGCTACTGATATGATGGACTACGGGTTCAATTCCCAGGAGATCCTTTGCTGTTGATATGATGGACTACGGGTTCAATTCCCGGAAGATCCTTTGCTATTGATAAGGTGGACTATGGGTTCGATTCCCGGGAGATCCTAGATATTTAAATTTGATGGAGTTCGGGTTAAATTCCCGGGAGATCCACTGGACAGTTGAGGAATTCTTGGGTGTGTTATTTTCCTTACTTAGCTTAATTGTCATTGATTTGTAGCTTCTATCCTATTTTTATCGTTATTTCCGATTATTTCCTAATTTGCACTGTTCATTATTGTTATTATGTTTATTCTCAGTAGGGCCCTGACCTTCCTCGTCACTACTCAACCGAGGTTAGGCTTGGCACTTACTGAGTACCGCTGTGGTGTACTCATGCCTCTTCTGCGCATGTTTTTCATGTGCAGATCCAGGTACTTCTGGTCGGACATACTATCAGTGATCCAGGTGCTATATTCGGAGACTTGAGGTATATTCTGCCGCGTCCGCAGACCGAAGAGTCTCCTTCTACTCTATCTTGTAGCTATCAGTTCCATTTCATGTATTTAGTTGTTGTAGACATTTCCGGATATTAGAGCCGTAACTTATGTTTCTCTTAGCCTGTGTTGCCCGTGGGTTTCCGGGTCTTTGGGAGAGTTTTAGAATGCTAAGTGTTAAAGTGTATGTGCCAGGCGGCAATTATATACATTATTCATGTTATTCAGTTTTGATTATAAATTCCGCAAATTGTTATTACTTCCGCAGCGTGTTAGGCTTACTTGGTCGCGAAGACTGGGTGCCGTTATGACGTGTTCACAATTGGTGAACTAGGGTCGTGACACAAATATAACAATTGAGCGACCGTGCTAGAACCACGGAACCCGGGAATGCCTAACACCTTCTCCCGGGTTAACAGAATTCCTTACTCGGATTTCTGGTTCGCGGACTGTTAAATAGAGTCATTATTTTCCTTGATTCAGGATTCAACCGGTGACTTGGGACACCATAAATCTCCCAAGTGGCGACTCTGTATTTTAATAATAAATCCCATTTCAATTGTCCTTTAATTGGAAAAACTCCTTTACGCCCTTTCGGGGTGTAGGTAAAAAGGAGGTGTGACAACGACCACAACTTCTGCCCCAGTTTTTTACTTGGGGATCTTCTGGATTTTTATTTTACTATGACCAAGTCATGAAGCTGTCTACGTATCCTTAACTGGAATCAGGTCAAACGTAGTTCACATCTGACTTTCTTTGTTTTCTTGTACTTTCTCTTTTCGCTTCTTTTTTTTCCTTTTTTTTTATGATTCCAAAAGAGGGGTATGAAAGAAACAAATAAGGCTTAAGAGGGGTAACAAAGGGTAAAGCGTTTAGATAGCAGAACAAATTGCCTTCGTCATTTCAATCTTCGAAACAATGCCAAATACAAACAATCAACAATTATACCAAAGAAATCATACATAATATCTCTTGATTGCATCAGAATAGATAGCCATATCTATGCATTTTCCTTCGATATTTGTTAAACATAAAGCACCATTGGAAAATACTCTGGTCACAATGAACGGTCCCTACCAATTCGGGGCGAACTTGCCCTTTGCTTCAGCCTGATGTGGAAGGATAAGTTTCAGCACTTGTTGTCCCACTTCAAACTTCCGTGGACGCACCTTTTTATTGTATGCCCTTGACATTCTCTTTTGATATAACTGTCCATGGCACACAGCTGCCAATCTTTTTTCATCAATAAAGCTCAACTTCTCCAAACGGGTTTTGACCCACTCATCATCATCAATCTCAGTCTCAGTGATAATCAGAAGGGATGGGATTTCAACTTCCGCAGGTATCACTGCTTCAGTGTCATATACCAAAAAATATGGAGTTGCACCTACCGAGGTACGAACAGTAGTGCGATAACCCAATAGTGCAAATGGTAACTTTTCATGCCATTGCGTGGAACCTTCTATCATTTTCCTCAATATCTTTTTTATGTTTTTATTGGATGCCTCGACTGTCCATTCGCCTTGGGACGATATGGGGTGGAATTGTGATGCATAATCTTGAAGTGTTGACATACTTCCTTCATCAAATTGTTGTTAAGATTAGCACCATTATCTGTGATGATTACCTTTGGTATCCCAAATTGGCATATGATATTTGAGTGAAAAAAATCAACTACTGCTTTCTTGGTTATAGACTTGAAAGTTTTGGCCTCAACCCACTTGGTAAAATAATCAATGGCCACCAGAATGAACCTGTGCCCGTTAGATGCTACTGGCTCGATGGGTCCAATGACATCCATTCCCCAAGCAGCGAAGGGCCATGGTGCTGACATTGTGTGCAATTTCGATGGTAGAGAATGAATCAAATCTCCGTGTATCTAGCACTGATGATATTTCCGCACAAAACTGATGCAATCTCGCTCCATGGTGAGCCAATAATAGCCTGCTCGGAGAATTTTCTTTGCCAGCACATATCTGCACATATGTGGTCCGCAGACTCCCGAATGTACCTTGGACATGACAACCGTAGCTTGTCTAGCATCTATGCAGCTTAACAATCCAAGGTCTGGCGTTCTTTTATACAAAACTCCTCCACTTAAGAAAAATCCACTTGCCAACTGTCGAATTGTTCTCTTTTGATCTCCCGTGGCTTGGACCAGGTATATCCCCATTCTGATGTACTCCTTAATATCATGGAACCATGGTTCACCATCGAGATCTTCTTCCACCACGTTACAGTAAGCATGCTGATTGTAGACTTGAATGTGCAAATGATCAACATAAGCTTTATCCGGATGGTGCAACATTGCTACTAAGGTAGCCAAAGCATCAGCAACCTCATTATGGACCCTTGGAATGTGCCTGAACTCCACTGATCAAAACCGTTGACAAAGATCATGCAAATATTGTCGGTACGGTATGGGCTTCAGATCTCGTGTTTCCCATTCTCCTTAAATTTGATGTACCAGAAGATCCAAGTCTCCCAAGACCAAGACTTCCCGTACATCCATGTATGCAGCTAGCCTTAGACCCATAATGCATGCCTCATACTCAGCCATGTTGATGGTACAATAAAAACGAAGTTGAGCCATAACAGGATAGTGATGCCCTGTTCCAGAAATAAGCACAACCCCTATTCCAACTCCTCTCATATTTGCAGCCCCGTCAAAGAAAATTTTCCATCCTGGCTTGTCGGTTAATTCCAGCTCATCAATATGCATTACCTCTTCATCAGGAAAATAAGTCTTCAACGGCTCGTATTCTTCATGGAGCGGGTTTTCGGCCAAGTGATCGACCAGTGCTTGGGCTTTCATTGCAGTCCTTGTCACATAGACGATGTCAAACTCCATGAGTAATATCTGCCACTTAATAAGTCTCCCTTGGGCATAGGCTTTTGGAAGATATACTTCAATGGATCCTAGGGTGAAATGAGGTAAGTAGTGTAGGACGACAGTTAGTGTTTCAATTTTTGTGCTACCCAAGTTAAGGCGCAACATGTCCTATCAAGGTGAGTGTACTTAACCTCATAAGCCGTGAACTTCTTGTTAAGATAATAGATGGCTTGTTCCTTCCTGCCGGTGATGTCATGCTGCCCTAGTACACAACCAAATGAATTTTCCATGACTGTTAAGTAGAGAATCAAAGGTCTCCCCGGTTCAGGTGGAACCAACACATGTGGGTTTGATAAGTACCCCTTTATCTTATCAAATGTGTCTTGACACTCCTCAGTCCATTCGACAGTAGCATCCTTCTTCAACAACTTGAAAATAGGCTCACAAGTTTTGTTGTGAGCTGAGCAATAAACCTGCTGATGTAGTTCAACCTCCCTAACAGACTCATCACTTCAGTCTTGTTCTTCGGGGGTGGCAATTCTTGGATGGATTTGATCTTTGATGGGTCCAACTCAATGCCTCACCGACTGACTATGAATCCCAACAACTTTCCGGATGGAACACCAAATGCGCACTTGGCGGGGTTAAGCTTGAGGTTGTACCTGCGAAGCCTTTGGAAAAAATTCCTTAAATCTCCGACGTGGTCGGTTTTTCGCTTTGACTTTATGATCATATCATCCACGTATACCTCAATCTCTTTGTGTATCATATCATGAAACACAATAGTCATCGCCCTCATGTAAGTTGCTCCGGCATTCTTCAAACCAAATGGAATTACCCGGTAGCAATAAATTCCCCATGGTGTGATGAACGCCGTCTTTTCTGCATCTTCTTCATCCATTAGAATCTGATGATACCCGGCATATCAATCCACAAAAGATCCTATATCACGCTTGGCACAATTATCGATCAAAATGTGGATATTAGTCAGTGGGAAGTTATCTTTCGTACTTGCTTTGTTGAGATTGTGGTAATCGACGCATACCCTGATCTTGCCGTCCGTCTTCGGTACAGTCACAACATTAGCCAACCAATCAGGATATCGAGTGACCCGAATAACCTTTGCATCCAACTGCTTGGTTATTTCTTCCTTAATCTTCACACTTATATCAGTTTTGAATTTTCTCAACTTTTGCTTGATAGGAGGAAATGTCGGATCAGTGGGCAATTTGTGAACCACTAAATCAGTGATTAAACCTGGCATGTCGTGATATGACCATGCAAAAACATCTTTGCATTCCATAAGTGCTTCAATTAACTCTTCCCGAATCTTTGGCTCAAGATGGACGCTTATTTTGGTTTCTCTGATGTTATCTGCGTCCCTAGATTGATGGCTTCTGTATCATTCAAGTTGGGTTTGGGTTTTTCTTCGAAGTGACTTAGTTCCTTTCTAATATCTTCGAAGGCTTCATCCTCATCACATTCTGAATCATCCTCATAATCTATTTCTTGAACTATTATTTCGGAATCAGATTGGTTTTTAAGACTGGGCTGAAGATTCCTCATGCATGTCATATCATTAGAACCAGCGTAAAATAAACTGTACAGAAAAAAGAAAAGAAGAAAACAAAATAAAATATCAGGAATGATGAAGAAGAGCAATTTCATTTTATTGGGAAATACAAGATAACAAGGTTTTCACACTTAGACAGACTGAAAAAATAAAATCTGGATTACAACCCTAGAATAATCCAGACGATCTTGAAGGAAAATCAAAGCGAACTACCAAGACTCTGTCACACCTCCTTTTTACCTACTACCTCGTAAAGGGTTTAATAAAGTGAGTTTTTCCAATTAAAGGACAATCGAAACGGAATTCATTTATTAAAAGATTCAGAGTTGCCACTTGGGAGATTTATGGTGTTCCAAGTCACCGGTTCAAATCCCGAATCGAAGAAAAGATTGACTCTATTTTATAGTCCGCGAACCAAAAATCAGGATAAGGAATTCTGTTAACCCGGGAGAAGGTGTTAGGCATTCCCGGGTTCCGTGGTTCTAACACGGTCGCTCAACTGTCTTATTTGGCTTAATTATCTGATTTTAGTACAGTTTGAACCTATGTACAATTTTAAATCATTTACCGCTTTTAAATAATTTTAAGGAAGATTGAACGTAGTTTAAAACGTGTCTTTGGATCGCGTCACATGAAATGCACCCGCAATCCGAAACACATTTTATTAAACGTTTTAGGATTTGGAATTGGGTCACATGAAATGTACACCCGAGTTTAAGAAGGTAATATTATTAAACATGCGCCTAGAGCAACTACGCGTTTGCACTTTGCGAGGGTCATGAAAATTAGTTAAATGGCATGCCTCGAGCTTTAAATACTTTTAAAGAAATCATTAAAGAGGGCCACGCAATTAGTAATTTTATTTGGCGTGGCACTCCTCAACTTATTCTCATTTCTACACTAATTCACGAGGATCAAGAATTACGAGTTATCTAATTACGGCTCACATCAAACTAATAAAAGGAATTACTGATGAACTAGGGTCTAAAGAAATCGAAACCATTTTTTTAAAAAATCAAGCTGGATCTAAATCACAATCTGAAAAGGGCTTGAGATTAAAGGTTTTCTTTATTTCTTTTTTTTTCATATAGCTTGGGCTTGACTTGAGGACCAATCACCAGCTGCCACTCTAACACAAGAGGGACAACTGAATTTGTTATGAAAACCCAAAATGAGAACTTAATGCGAAATAAGAATCTCAACATACATGGTCTCCGATTGTTACTCAATTTAACTTTGTCTCAATTGAAGAAGCAACACCCTAACCACGCGGCTTCCATTTTTGAAGCAAATATGGACCTTCAAAACACATACACTCAGAAATCAATACTCACATCAAAATGCTTAACTACATTAATACAGCTTTGGCGTGATTTAATCTGTATGTTAGCAAAACCATATGTGTTGGAATCTTGAAAAAACAAGTGGCAGACCTTAAAACCAAACGAAAAGAATGAAAAGAAATATATAAACTTGAGCATCATTTGAGATTTGAACCAACAGGCATGTCATGAATAACCTGAAATTGCTATGCCACACCTCGAGCTATACACAGCTGAACTTGGAAGTGTGATGCACGAGAGAACCAGATCTAACACAAGTAGCCTAAACTAACAAACATATAACTCTGAAATGCACTCAAAACCAAATAAACTCACAGTCAAGCAAACAAGTCCTTCAGTTAATAACTATTAGGTTAAATACATATATCTAACCTATGATACTATTGAATTGAGAACATTCACAACAGATTCCATACTAGTCTCAGAATACAAATATAGTACTCATTACTTGATTAGTTACGGATTGGAAGAAAGTAAATCTTGGTTAAGGAGCATCTAAAAACATAATGCAATCAACTTTAAAAGAGGGAAAAGCTAGTAAAACTGCCGAACAAAACTTCTTTCTTCAATCAGCAATTACATCCTTATACAATAATTTCAGACAAGCATTAGTTCCATTCAAGTTTCAAATGAAATACCTGGAAATTGACAAAGGAAAAGAGATGGTTACTCAGAAAAAGTAAACAGCAGCAGATGATAATCCCAGATTCAATAGATTGGGTATGAAGTCAGCTCACAAATGACAATAGAACAGTAGAAACTTCTAGGAAGGGAACAGTCTAAAAAAACAATTGGAGCGAACTATGAAATCAACTTGAAACCCAATGGAATAGTGACCCTCACTCAAACTGGAACTACAGCAGCTTCTCTAAAGACTCAATCAATACACTTCCAATCTAAAAATGTATAGCTATTGTCTTCAGAACTTGAATAGGACCATTCACTAACGAGACTCAATGAAACAATAATTATTTTTCTTTTTTTTTTCAAGTCTCTCTTCAGTGTATTCTTATGTGTTCTGTATGTCTCCCAGTGTATCTCTTCTCACTCAATGCTCTAAATTGCTCTCTCCATTTTTAGGGTATGAATATCACCATTTATATCCCAAACCTTAAACCTTTTCCAGCTCTTAAGAGCACTAGACGCCTGTATTCCCAATTTTCAATTAAGAAATATTTGCCCCATGTTATTCTCTGATTTTCCAACCTCTAAAGACACTAAGCAGAGTGTCAACTCCACTACTAATCCCTTTTCCTATTATTTTAATTCATTGGTATGGGCACGCCTATATTTTAATCAATGGTATGGGCACACCTATATTCTAAATTAATTTCCCTTGACCTTGTTCATTAATCATTAAGACCCCCTGCTATTTAATTTGCCAGAATAGCCTGGGTCAAATTTGACCCAAGGTAAATCACCCTCGGGCTTCCAGATAATTGAACTAGCCCATGTCTGAACCTCAAAAGGTCATGGATCAATGACCCGACTAGTTGACCCATTTAAACCTCTTTAAACCAAACCTGAACTAACAGGCATGATCCTCAAAACCATACACATTCGAAACCAAACTAATCGGTTCAAATGAATACTAAAATAACAACAATTTCGAGTAATTTCAACAAAATCCAACTTACTATGAAATTCGAACTAATATAATGAACAAAACTATTTATCAATTTAAAGGGAAAGGTTTCTAACATACACCTAAAGAAGAACGAGACTGATGAAACTGGACCAAATAAAAATTCCGAAAGAGAAGGAAGAAACAAATGACAAAAGTGAAAGATAGTAAAGAAAATTAACAACAAAAGAAAAGAGAAAGAAATACCTCAGAGACCCAGGTCAGACTCGAATCAGCTTTGAAAGGTCTTTCAATTTTTTGATCGGACTAGACTTTAAAAATGTGTTTTCATGTGAAAACCCAAAACTAAGGTCCGGTCCGGTCAAAAAATATTTACAGGCCTTTTTGAATTTTAGGGCTTGTGAACTTAGGATTCAATTTTTTATGATTCGATATTCGAGCGATTTAAGGGGGATTCGGGGGAATGGGTTAAGGATTTGTGATGAGGGAGGTTCTGTGGTAATCTGGTGTTAATTTGGGGCTAAGGGGAGGTGGCACCGGAAAAATTGTTTAGTTTTTCAAATATTCGAAAGGTTGGGCTAGTAATCGAGGGAAACAGATGGTGGATCGGGGATAGGGAGGTTATTGTGGACACACGGTGTAAATTTGGAGGGATTTGGACGCCAACCGCCGGCGGAGGCAATTTTCGGCCGGTGGTTTACGGCAGAGGGCGATGGTGGGTTCCTAGAGTCTCTAAGGGGTGTGGAGACGGAAATGGGGCGGGGGGTTGGCTTGGGGGGCGGTCTATTTGGAAACTTATATACGGGGAGGGTGGAGTGAATCCAGATCGTTAGATCAATAAAAATCAATGGCCTGGATCCATTGCTTAATGCGAACGACACCGTTTAACCATCCTCGAGACCGGATCGGTCTCTAATATAGACGGGTCGGGGTCGCGAGGATCATACTGGACCGTCCGATCAAATAAAACGAACGGTTCAGATCAACAAGCCTAAAACAGCATCGATTCAGACGGATTGAATCGTTCGATCTAGTGAGATCGACGGTCCAGATTGAATGTGACCACAACGACGTCGTTTGGATGGTCGGAGAGGCTTAACCAATTTGGAACGGGTGGGGGTGATTTGGGCTAGATTAAGGGTGTATTTGATTTGGTCTTGAGGGATTAATTCAAGAATTTCCCCAATTTTGATTTCTCTTTTCTTCCTTTATTCCCAAACTATTTTATATATTTTTCCAATTTTCTTTCTAATAATCCTAATTATAAAAACCCAAATTAGATCTTAATAATAATTATCACACATAATTAAATACCAAATTAAAAGAAAAATCATGAAATTTAACACTAAACACTAAAAATGCAAGATACATTATTTTTGTGATTTTTTCATTTTTGTAAAATAAGTAATTTACTACTTGACTCAAGAATTGTAAAAATTAAATCCTAAATGCAATTGCAACATATTTTTGTATATTCTTATTAATTGATCAAATAAACATGCACACACACAAATATAAACAATAACTGAAAACCCCAAAAATTCACAAAATTGCACACAAAGGAAAAC
Organism: Nicotiana glauca; assembly: GCA_026770625.1. Lineage (NCBI taxonomy): Eukaryota > Viridiplantae > Streptophyta > Magnoliopsida > Solanales > Solanaceae > Nicotiana > Nicotiana glauca. The sequence goes on along the minus strand of MU679660.1, from coordinate 128,424 downwards.
TTATTTTATTTTGAACTATTGTGGGAATAATTCGTATAGGCAAAAATCATGTGCTCACAGTTGTCCCTCTTTGTCAGGAAACATGAAGAGTTTTCGTGCAAAGATAAAGTGAGCGGATACGAGCGATTTTGTTTCAGGTTTGAATATTCCGCGTGAAGCATTTTGAAATTTTTGACCGAACCTCTGCTTCAAAGGTTTCCTACATATCCTTGGCTAAAAAGGAATCAGGTCAATGTAGTTCGAGAAGTTTGGTAGCTGAGACTACCATGATGCTGTGGTTTCGTTGTTACTGCTGCTGTTACTGCTTACTGACCTCCTTATTACACCGTGCCGAAAGAAATAAAGAAGCTAGACTAAGCTACAGTCTAAAAATTAAAAAGCTTTATTTTCAAACTTGATCTTGCGACTGTTGCTGCCATGTTGCCTTGTATTTCCTACGAAGTTCCCTTATTGCTGACTTGAACTATAGTCTTCTATTTTCCTCAGGTGGATGCCTGCTTACTAATCTTGAACTGATTTGTCTCCTCCTATGAGACTCGAATTGCTTTCCCCTCGAAACTTGAATTGTCTTCTTTTGACCATTGTTGCCTTCCTTTTGTTCTTCAGGCGGGCGTCCTGACTTCTGAATATTGTCACACCTCCTTTTCGCTACACCCTCGGAAGGACATAAAGGAGTTTTTCCAATTAAAGGACAATCGGAACGGGATTTGTTATTAAGATTCAGAGTCACCACTTAGGAGATTAATGGTGTCCCAAGTCACCGGTTGAATCCCGAACCGAGGAAATTATGACTCTGTTTACAGTCCGCGAACCAGAAATCCGAGTAAAGAATTCTGTTAACCCGGGAGAAGGTGTTAGGCATTCCCGGATTCCGTGGTTCTAGCACGGTCGCTCAACTGTTGTATTTGATTTTATTTGATTTTAAAACATGTTTTAACTTATGTGCCTTTTATTACTAACCCGCTTTTATTTTTATTTTAATAAGAATTGCAACGTCGTGAAAATGCGTCTCGAACCACGTCGCACCAGTGCGTCCGTGGCTTTTGACACATTTCGACTTCGTTGAGATTTGGATTTGTTTCACATAAATGTGCACCCGAGTTTAAGAAGGTAAAATTATTAAAAACGCGTCTAAAGTGGCTAACGCGTTATTATCTTTGCGAGAGGCCATGAAATTCACTAAACGGACCGCCCGAATTCTAAGTATTTTTAAATATGACATTTATTGAGGGCCCCGCATTTGTATTTCATTTGGCGAGGCTCGTCTCATCACTTATTTAAAGGAAAACCTAAAGCAACTATGATTTTTCTATTTTTATTTGTCTTTAAGAAAAAATCCTAATTATTTTGTTATTGGGCCAAATGATGATTTTGCACTACATTCCAGCCACTAGGCTCGAAGATAATCCCAACAAAAGAAATTTAAAATCAGGTACACACTGTAAATTGGCCAAAACAGACTTCGGACCAGGCTCAAACGTACATAAGCGTTCGAACTGAGCTTAGGCCATTCATTGAGGCCCTGAGGCTTACGCTTCTGAAAATGGACTATTGAGCCCAAGTCATTAAACCAGACCAGATTTCAATTCAATTTACGCACGTATTTACTGAAAATGCATCACGCCACTCAAAATGTATTCAACAATTAACACCAGAAAATCCATTATTCACCTATTCAAATTGAGGAGACATTGATCGTTCGAATTAATTTAAGACTCGTCTGGTTTTATTTATTTGATACTGGTGAGTCCGTAGACATTATTGAAAGTGTAAGACTGATTGGGAAACAAAACGGATCCAACAATATGCAAACAGGCCCAACAATATGTGATTAACGTTAAATGTTATCCTCACTTGTTCCAATACATGAAGCAACATAATGAAAAGCAAATAATCTACCAGAATTTGGAGCTTCATATTCTAGATCTGAGTTTCATGTTTCTACATATACAGGGGCATTACTTAAGCTACAGCCGAGATCTTAGTCATACAAATTTGAGAAGAAAACAAGGTTCCTATGGTCTAACAACTCATTGCACACACAACTCTATGGATGTCATTTAAAATGAACTGATATGCAACTCTAAATACTCAAGCACACATTTAACAGTCCAAATGAGCAAAATTATACATAACAGTTTCACAGGTTCAATTATTACAATCAAACTACATTGAAATCAGTAAATCAATTGGCAATTTCATCAAAAATAGGCTTCCACTTCATTCATGTTTCAGCTGAAGATCTACACGACAGTGAGATTCAAGACGTGTACCTGGAAATTGAAGTATAATAAGAAAAGGAGAGGTCAGCAACCAGGAACGACAAACAGCAGCAAACTGATGCTTAGAACAGCTCAGAAAATAAACCAGCAGTCCAGAAATGATTTCAAAACCAGCTAATTCAAGAACAATTTCAAAATTCCATTGAGATCAAACAGCAACAATTTTACTACTGAAACTCCTCAAAATCAACTCGAACACACCCACATAAACTCAACTTTTCCAGCAACATTCAAAAACCCTTCAGTGATTAATATTTGAGCTAGGAATTGAAAAGTAGCTGCTGAAATATCAAACTCGAACTTGTGACTTCAATGAAACAGTAACTTTTGAATTTTTGGATTTTTCTGTTGTTTTTTTTTTGGATTTTTCTCTGGTAATCTAAGATCTAAGGAAGATTTTTCTTACTTCTATTGATCTGAATTTCAAATTTAGATTTCAGATCTGTGGAAGAGGTTTTGGGGGAATTTTTAGAGGTTCAACACTTGTTGTTTAAGGTATAGTCTTGCCTTTTTATAGGCACAGGAGGTGCAAGTTAGATTTTCAGCTTTTCACCACAGTTCCCCCTCATTTTCAGTTTTAACCCCCTATTTATTAACTTGTTACTCAAGTAAGTCTACTAACTTCCCTGAAATTATACCTAAGTACCTATTCTAGAAGGTTCTGGCCTATTCTACCAAATTCTACCCCATCCCAAATACCTAAACTACCCTTGTATTTAAACTAGATTTAAATTTATAACCAAACAGATCCCTAAGCTCTAATTTACCAATTACTGAGGAACATTCCTAACACTTCATCAAACGACCATCACAAATTCAATATGAAATCAGATTGTATCATCTTAATCAATTAAAACGCAATTAGACTAATTAGTGAGCTGTTCTTGACAACTTAACAAAAATGAAACAGTTAACTAACTGGAACGAGAATTGAACCTAACAACATCAATCACCTTAGAGAAGTAGAATGCCCAAAATTAAACTAAGCTAAACGCTAAACAAAAAAAACTAATGACGAACTAACAATTAACAGGTTTCGAACAACAATCCAAATAGTAACAATTTTAGCTATTAATCGAAATAGATAACATTGAATCCAATCCATTAATGACACAAAGAACACATGGGGAAGAAAACAATACAAATTAAACAAAACAACAAAAAAAACAAAAGAAAAACTCTAAGAGACTCACTGGCAACTTTCTGGATTCAACTTGACTGCCTTCCATGAAGTTTGAGGCTGACGACATCGAATTCCTTGCGAGGGAAGCAAAGAGACTCTAGTACATTCACTTGAAATCAATAGGACGAATTAGGGGTTTTTTGACCGATTTGGATTCGAAATTCAAGGGACTCGATTCTGTTTCGAAGGAGGTTATTTGTGGATTGATGATGAGGAGATGGAGGAGGTTCCATGGTATGAATTTGAATCGATTTGGATGGTGTCGCCGCCGTGGACGTCGGGGACGGCGGCAACTCTTTTAATTATTCGACGCTCTCCAATAGGATTTGAGAGATGATAATGGTAGATTCATGATGGGGACGCTGAGGTGGTGTAAGGGTGTGAATTTGGGAGCCATCGGCGATGGTGGCGATTTCTCCGGTGGTGGCGGCGACGAGGTTGATGAGAGAGGTACGAGGAAACGACTGGCTTGTCTCTAGGGTTCAATTAACCTTCAGACACTTTTATTAAATTCCTGAGGAGGAATTGTGACCGTTGGATGATGGGGACGGAGGGTCAGGATTTGATGAAAATTAAATGCATCATTTGTATAAGGGAGGTCTGAACCGGGTTCTGAGATTGGGTTGGGCGTGAATTTGTCTTGGGCCAGGCAATTTTGGCCCAAAATGGCATCTTATGAAGACCAAAATTTTTTTAATTATTTTTCTTTTATCTCTTTTTGTTTTGTTTTTGTTTTCATTTTGTATTTTTGTATTTTTTTTATTTTTTCTGATTTTATAAAACTGCAACAATTAAAATAAAGTCCTAATATATTTCAAAATTAAACTAATTAATTCCTAAAATTATTTTAAAAATCTATTTCGGGACGAATTCACAATTAAACAATTAAAATGCAAAAGTGAACTATTTTGTGATTTTTCATGTTTGGTTCTAAAACAAGCTAACCCTATTGATCCTAAAAATATGAAATTATATTGTAAATGCAGATGCATATTTTTTTGTTTTTTATATGAATTGACATTGAACCAATCAACACAAAATTCACAAAAAATTGTAAAATCATTTTATTTGAAACTTTTGGAATAATTTGCTTAGGGCAAAAATTACGTGCTAACAAATATTCAACTGTTGTTACTTGTAAGAACTTCAACTTTTGTTCCTTGTTCTCCAGGTGGACGCCTGACTTCAAAACTTAGACCATTGTTCCTTGTTCTCCAGGTGGACGCCTGACTTCAACTATCTTCAACTATTGTTCCTTGTTCTCCAGGTGGACGCCTGACTTCAACTATTGTTCCTTGTTCTCCAGGTGGACGCCTGACTTCAACTATCTTCAACTATTGTTCCTTGTTCTCCAGGTGGACGCCTGACTTCAACTATTGTTCCTTGTTCTCCAGGTGGACGCCTGACTTCAACTATCTTCAACTATTGTTCCTTGTTCTCCAGGTGGACGCCTGACTTCAACTATCTTCAACTATTGTTCCTTGTTCTCCAGGTGGACGCCTGACTTCAACTATCTTCAACTATTGTTCCTTGTTCTCCAGGTGGACGCCTGACTTCAACTATCTTCAACTATTGTTCCTTGTTCTCCAGGTGGACGCCTGACTTCAACTATCTTCAACTATTGTTCCTTGTTCTCCAGGTGGACGCCTGACTTCAACTATCTTCAACTATTGTTCCTTGTTCTCCAGGTGGACGCCTGACTTCAAAAACTTCAACTATTGTTCCTTGTTCTCCAGGTGGACGCCTGACTTCAACTATCTTTAACTATTATTCCTTGTTCGCCAGGTGGACGCCTAACTTCAAAAACTTCAACTATTGTTCCTTGTTCTCCAGGTGGACACCTGACTTTAACTATCTTTAACTATTGTTCCTTGTTCTCCAGGTGGACGCCTGACTTCAAAAACTTCAACTATTATTCCTTGTTCTCCAGGTGGACGCCTAACTTCAACTATCTTCAACTATTGTTCCTTATTCTCCAGGTGGACGCCTGACTTCAACTATCTTTAACTTTTGTTCCTTGTTCTCCAGGTGGACGTCTGACTTCAACTATCTTCAACTATTATTTCTTGTTCTCCAGGTAGACACCTGACTTCAACTATCTTTAACTATTGTTCCTTGTTCTCCAGGTGGACGCCTGATTTCAACTACCTTCAACTATTGTTCCTTGTTCTCCAGGTGGACGCCTGACTTCAACTATCTTTAACTATAAAAAGAAAATTTTATGCCCCAGTTTGGTGGTTGTTTGGTACTTGCTCTCTTTTCGCGGAAAATTTCCTCCGCTTTCAACAACACTTCCTGCCCTATTTCAAACACAAAGAAAAAATTGGTCAGTTTAGGGTATGGTGATTGGTTGTGATACTCCTGTTGGGGATGGTTTTCCCTTTTTTCTTTTGCATGCTCAGTTTTATCCGACTGCCTTGAACTCGGTCGAGAATTTCCGACCCTTCGACTACTCCTCAGCCATAAATTTCCCAACTATTGCTTACCATTTGGAGTCCTCTTAACTGATCCCATACCTTTCACGAAATCTTACACCCTCCCATTATTCGAATTTCCAATGACGCCTTTTACGTCCCATCACATTATCGTCGACCTGTCCTAGCCATACTTCGCTTTGCACCATATTGGAAACTGGTAGCTGATCACGCCCAAGTATATCCTCTAAATAGGATTCTGCGGACGTTGCAAATAAAACCCGAGTATTACACCCAGGGTCGAATCCACAGAGAGTCAACCTATCAACAGCTACCTTTAGACCCACTAAATTCATTAGAACCAGCTCCAAAAAGACTTTTGAATCACTGTTTAAGGTTTCTTTATGAACTAAAATTGTAGAAAAATCACAAGCTATAACTAAATAACTAAGTTTGTAGACAAATATGAGAGACAAGCTAAGGTAATGACTTCCCCTATTGATGGAATCCCTTCTGTTTATGCTTCACACAAATTTACCGACTCCCTTTATTAATCATGAACACTCACCTCA
>MU679660.1:76064-102654 GCA_026770625.1 Nicotiana glauca | reverse complement strand
TTGGGGGGGGGGGTCTGTTTGGAAACTTATATACGGGGAGGGTGGAGTGAATCCAGACTGTTAGATCAATTAAAATCAACGGCCTGGATCCATTGCTTAATACGAACGACACCGTTTAACCATCTTTGAGACCGAATCGGTCTCTAATATAGACGGTTCGGGTCGCGGGGATCATACTGGACCGTCCGATCAAATGAAACGAATGGTTCAGATCAACAAGCCTGAAACGGCATCGTTTTATCGATGCTGGAGACGGATTGAACCGTTCCATCTAGTGAGATCGACGGCTCAAATTGAAGTGACCACAATGACGTCATTTGGATGGTCGGAGAGGCTTAACCAATTTGGACTGGGTGGGGGTGATTTGGGCTGGATTAAGGGTGTATTTGATTTGGGCTTGAGGGATTAATTCAAGAATTGCCCCAATTTTGATTTCTCTTTTCTTCCTTTATTCCCAAATTATTTTATAAATTTTTCCAATTTTCTTTCTAATAATCCTAATTATAAAAACCCAAATTATCTCTTAATAATAATTATCACACATAATTAAATACCAAATTAAAAGAAAAATTACGAAATTTAACACTAAACACTAAAAATGCAAGATACATTATTTTTGTAATTTTTTCATTTTTGTAAAATAAGTAATTTACTACTTGACTCAAGAATTGTAAAAATTAAATCCTAAATGAAATTGCAACATATTTTTGTATTTTCTTATTAATTGATCAAATAAACATGCACACACACAAATATAAACAATAATCGAAAACCCCAAAAAATCACAAAATTGCACGCAAAGGAAAACATGTTATATTTTGAACTATTGTGGGAATAATTCGTATAGTCAAAAAGCACACTGCTCACAGACTCCTTCCGAGTGGAGAGAGGAGTAGCCTTCCAATTATTGAGCTTTGTTTCTGGCCCTAGAAATTGCATTTCCGCGTTGCTAGGACCTTCTCCACTTTCCACCATGTTCACATCGTCAAACAACTTCTCAAATCTTTCAATTAACTCCTTATCCAGCTCAATCATAGGACTGGGAATTGTTGTTACCGGGCGACATCTGGTACCGCTCTTGACAAATGATCTGGAGAGATATAGGACCGGCTTTGGAAGGACCCATGCCTTCTGTTTCATCTTTCTAGCTCTTTTGATATCTGCGGTTGTGGGCTTGAATCCCAGACCGAATGTTCCCGAGTTTTCGGGGAGGGATATCGGCTGTATGATGCCTTGTAGAGATGCACCCAAACCTTTCCCAAGCACAAAACCATTTTTAAACATTTCATAAGCCACCATGACTGATGCAGAGGTTATCTTTGGACTCGGAATGTAATTTCCCTCCGAAATTTTCTCAACCAACGTCGTGTCAAAAACTTGGTAGATCCATGGTCCCTTGTCATCTTCTACCTCGATGAACGGCATAATGACGTCACTTTGGTAGCGTAGATTATCCTCACCATGCACCACAATTTCCTGTTGGTCCCATTCAAATTTAACCATCTGATGCAGGGTAGATGGCACTGCCTTGGCGGCATGAATCCAGCGTCGCCCCAATAAAAGGTTGTAAGAGACCGCCACATCTAACACTTTGAATTCCATAGTAAACTCCATGGGCCCTATTGTCAGCTCCAACACTATATCCCCGACTGAATCTTTGCCTCCGCCGTCGAACCCCCGAATGCAAATACTGTTCTTATGGATTCTATCATTATCCACTTTCAATTTGTTCAACGTGGAGAGAGTGCAAATGTTTGTACTAGACCCATTGTCGATCAAAACTTGAGTAACCACAGACTCTTTGCACTTCACCGTAAGATAAAGGGCCCTATTATGCTCGGTACCCTCTCCAGGAAACTCATCATCGGCAAAAGTAACTTTGTTCACCTCAAATATTTTATTTGCTATCTTTTCCAAATGGTTCATGGAGATCTTATCAAGAACGTGCACTTATATTCAAGATTTTTATTAACGCCTGACGATGCTCATCTGAATGGATTAACAATGAGAGTAATGAAATCTGAGTTGGCGTCTTCCTCAGCTGCTCTATAATAGAATAATCCTGCATTTTCATCTTCTTCAGAAATTCCTCTGCTTCCTCTTCAGTCACGGCTTTCTTCACTGACACTAAATTATCTTTAGCTATTCTCAATTCTTCGGGAGCAAAATACCTTCCCGAGCGAGTCAATCCTTGGGCTTCGCAAACTTCCTCCTTGACTTCCTTTCCCTTATAAATTACTGTCACCCCTTCATAATTCCATGGAATTGCTTTGTTGTCAATTATCGGTAACTGGATTACCGGCTTGATGATGATGGGACCTGCGCGAGCACCTTCCACAATTAAAATGGGTCTGCTTGCCACTCCTAGCACAACTACCTTTATCCTTTCTGAATTTGCTACAGCTTCATTTGAATTCCCCTTCTCAACTTCTAGTGATGGTTGAATACTTTTCTTGCTCAATGTGAGCACTAACTCTACACCTGGCTGCTCAAATGTCTTAATTCCACTAGACCGAATCATCATGACGGTCTGTGATGGCTTCTTAAGCTCTCCCTCTTTATGCTCTATCTCGATCATGTTTGCCTCTTGATGAGCCGACATTGGATTCCAATTGATGTTGGGTGCTTCAGGAGCCTGAACTTCAATTCTGTTGGTGTCAATGAGCTCATAAATAGCACTTTTCAAGTGCCAGTACTTCTCTATTTCATGACCGGGAGTACCAGAACAATACTCACAGCTTATGGAATAGTCCAGATTTTTCGGGGGTGGATTTGGCCGTTTGGACTGTATTGGCCTTAGCATATCCAATTGTCTTAGCCTGTGGAACAGACTAGTATATGATTCTCCCAACAGCGTAAATGTCTTCTTTTTCTATAACCTTTCATCCTTGAATGCTTGATTAGGACGAAAACCTGGTCTAAGAGGGTTTCGGTAAGCTCTTGGGGGTGGATAAGTATTTTAAGGGACAGGAGCACACCATTGCACGTGGACAGGAGGTTGGCTATATACTTGCGCATGGTGGACAGAAAAGTGAGATGTTGGTGGAGGATAGTAGTGTTGAGGTGGACTATACTGGGTGTGGGGTTAAGCTTGGTGGGGTCGAGGTTGATTATAATGGTAAGATGATCCCCTCGGTCCGAGCCAAATTCCTGCATCGGCCATCGCCACATCCTCTCTCTTCTTTTTTTTGATTCCTCATGTGCCACCCTGAATAGCCCGGGTGGTTGCCTTTATAACCGAATAACTCATGATTTTGTTTGACTTGAGGCCTTCCTCTACCATTCCTCCCATTTTCACCACCTCGTTGAAAGATTTTCCTATAGCCGAGACCATATGTCCATAATATGTTGGTTCTAAAGCTTGTAGAAAATAATCTACCATCTCGCTTTCCTTCATTGGGGGTCCACTCTTGCTGCTTTCTCCCTCCAACGGAAACCATACTCCCTGAAGCTTTCGCTGTGCTTTTTCTCTAACTTCGTCAATGATAGACGGTCCGGAATGATCTCAAGATTGTATTGGAAATGACCGGCAAATGCTTGTGCCAGATCGTCCCAGGTTTACCATCTTCCATGATCTTGCCGCGTGTACCATTCCATTGATGATCCATTCAAACTCTGACTGAAGTAAGCCATTAACAACTCATCTTTTCCTCCTGCTCCCCTCATCTTGCTGCAAAACCCTCTTAAGTGCGCCACTGGGTCACCGTGCCCATTGTACAAGTCAAACTTGGGTATCTTGAATCCCACCGGTAATTGCACATTTGGAAACAAACACAGGTCCTTGTAGGCTACACTCACCTGACCTCCCAATCCCCCCATATCTCTAAATGATTGCTTTGGGCTTTTCACTTTTCTGAATATCTCCTCTTGTTCAGGATTTTTGGATGGTTTCTCCGCTCCTATCGGGAGGTCAAAATGCAGAGTATAAGAGTAGGGTTCAGGAGCTTTGAAAGTGGGCTCCGGGGGGTAATATTAGTTGTCCTGGGCCAGGAACATAGGCTCGCTAGAGGATGGGTGGAGTGCGGCTGGTGGAGATGCCACGAAAACCGGTGTGATTGGTGGAGGAGGGTATGGAATTGGTTTTGGTGGTGGAGCTTGGGGTGTGTCAGAAGTGGTTCCCTGGAAGCGTTGGTAGATGGGAAAACTTGGAGATGAATCAGAAACAAGATATTCTAGAGATTGAGCCGGTGTCGGGATGAAGATAGGATTGGCAGGATAGGCCGGTGGTGGTTTCCCCTTGGTCCAGGCCTGATACATCTCGGCCATCTGCTGTTTCGGTTTATACATTTCTTCTTTCATTGTATTCACGTCAAACTCTTCTACCTAGGCATTTGTCCCTCTATCTGGACTAGACATGATTACTTCTATTTCTCCTTTGGATCTGGTTTGGTAATGGTAGGTTGCCAGTATGCTTAGGTAAACTAATTGTTTGAATTCTGGAAGTAACAACCAAACTTGTTAGTGATTAGAGATTTAACAAATAGGCAACCGCACATAGGAATGCAATGCACCTAGACAATTAATCATTTCTATCATGTATTTGCTCGGTTGCTTGTGTCATCCCGTCTTTTCCTATTTATGCCCTCTCCTTTTATTGTCACTCACGCCTATCTTTTATTCCCCTTTTTCTTGTTCCCTTTTTTTTTGGTTGTGGTCGAATCCTATGGAGATTGCTTACGTATCATGACCCTACATGAATGAGACTGAGCGTAGTTCTGATGCGATATAACAAAAATATTTTAGGATTTTTCATTTTTATAAAAAAGCAAATACTTTGATTATAATGACTCGAAAAACTCAAGACTCAAAAGCAATTAACAGACTTTGAACAGATGAAAATACTTGACTCAAAGAACTAACAGACTTCAAGAGCAGAAAAGTACAGACTCAACAATCATGAATACATTAATTCCTCGAAAACTCCTGGGGCCCGCGGGGCATCATCTGGCCTCGTCGCGGGCCTGTGCGCAAGATCCCCCTGGAGCCTTTCCAAATCGCTCATGATTTGTTGGACAAATGTCATTACCGCCGCAAAAAAAGTGGTGCGGGTCATGTCTTTACATGTTTGGCACTTCACAATAATATAATCAGCAATAGCTATGACCCTCTCTCTGATCCTACCCTTCTCCTGAAGCAGACGCCCAACCTGCCGATTACGGGCTTCTAATACCTGAGTGTCGTGGAGGTATTGATTTTCAGCTGTTGCATTCCTTCCTCCATCTAAGCCATCAGATCATAACAGTGCTCCCTGTCAGCTTTGAAATCTTTAGCCTGTTTAACTACCTCATTCTCGAGAGTGGCTAACTTTCTTCTTAGGACAGTGATGGTCCCTTCATAGTTCCTATTTATTTGTTGCACAAACTTTGTCTGCTCTTCTGTCTTCTTTGTCCATCTTGCCCGGATTTTCGCTAGACTAGCTTCCGATTTTCCCAGGTGTTCTTGACACTCGAGGGCTTTCTTCTTCAAACCGCTTATGAGTCTTTTATCATCCTGGCTTCTTTTCGGGTCTCTGGCAGCTATTTTAATCCTTCGGATTTGGGTTTTGAGGGCTTTATTTTCTTGAGTTAGCTTCTTCTTCTCTTTTTCATCTGTGGCGGCTTGCAATCCTTTCTCGAACTGAAGGTCCATGACTTGCTTTTCTAGTCTGCTTATGTTGGCTCTGAACTCATTTTCTTTGGCCATCCAATCTCATTGCTCTTGTGATGCCCCGACAAACTCTTGAAGGTGGGGTCTTTTGGCTGGTCTTCCGAATTCAACTTCCCTTTTATACCAAGCGAGGTATCCTGGTGCAACTTCATCTCTGGACAGATCACGTTATCGAGTGTTTGCCATCAAATATTGACACTCGCTCCAAATCTGGCGGACCACTGCTTCATGAAACTGACCATTGGGACCGATCTCGACTACATAGCGACTAATATCTTCATCCCTGAGGACCATTTGATATATCCCTAATTGCCTCAAGACCCGATATGGGGCATAGTGCTGGATACTCCTGAGATCTATCAAAAGGAAATAAGGCCCGGTGGCTGGCATGTATATGATCTTATCTGTGGGAAGCCACCCAAATGTCCACTCTATTTGACTTGTATGGAATCATGGATGGACCGGAGATGTGATACCCATTCTGTGACCCCTTCTGGAAAGTTGAACTCATCCATTCTCGTAGGGAATTCCTCTATGCAACTCTTCTTAGTTGACCCATAACTCATGAATTGAGGATGATGACATAGATGTTAGATCATCCACATCTGTAACAACAAATTGCGCCATTCAAAGAAGTCTCCTCCGGCTTTGCAGGCTGTGAGCGCGCGGAAGATTTCAGATACTATCATGGGTGCAAGGGTACTTTTATCCTAAGCAAGTAAAGTGTTGAAAACCCCAACTATCCGTATATCGATATTCCCATCTTTCTGGGGAAACACCAAGAGACCCAAGAATACCACCATAAATGCAAAACACCTATGTTCTTTCCATTTAAGGCGGTTTCCTTTGCTACAGATTTTGTTTGCTGGATTGTTAAACCCTCCTATATGACCATATCTCATGTATATAAACTGCAGAGTACAAAAACCAGCTGCCAAATCTGGGTTGTAGACCCCCTGCTTATTTTTAGGGAATCTAGGAACCTGTGTACGGTGACCGCCCTTGGAGCAATCAAGTACTGGTGCCTTAGAGGAAGTTTAGGAACCCCAATATATCCGGCTATTTCTTCCAAGGTTGGGGTGAGTTCGAAATCTGAGAAATGTAATACGTTGTGGGCCGGGTCCCAGAATATAACCAACGCCTTTATGATGTCTCCCCTGGGATTAATCTTTAACAACCCAATGAGGCCTCCCAAGTATAGATTGACCATATCTTGCCCTGATTCATCCAGATCGTTCCACCACATATGCAGCTCCAAAGGGATCTTGTTCATGACTGTTATTGGTAATTTTTGGTTTGTGCTCATTCTGCACATTTATTACGGTAATTTTAGTTAAACAAAATCAAGACTCATTTTGACTCAAAACATTTATCACTAACTCAAAATTCTCATAAAATTATCCGGTTTTGTCAATACAGCCTTTCAGCGCTTCGATGAAGAAGATTTAAAGGTTGTGTTTGCTAACCGACCTAAAATTTTGATAAATGACCAAAGGCAACTGTTCTTGCAAAAATGGCCTTCCGGCGCCCTTTTGGGGACATTTGGCTATTTTGTACAAGAATGACATCACCTTAATTATGGCAAAACTATGATATTTATGTACCCCTAATTTTGTGATTGTATATTTTCTTTATTATTTTTTCAAAAATAGTTGGACCCGATGTGGGTTGCCTACATATCCCATATCCGGTGAGAATCAAACTTACATAGTTCTGCCAATTTTGACAAAATGAAACCAACTATTTTTCTCTTTCTAAAAAAACACAAAAATTTCTATTTTTACAACAAAAATTCCCCTTCCTTTTTTTGAAATTTTGGCAGAGCTTTAGCATATTTTGGGCATTGATTTTTCAAAACAAATATTTTATTATATTTTTTCTTTTTCCTTTTTTCTTTTTTCTTTTTTCTTTTTTTTTCTCTCAATTTTTTCCCCATTTTATTAAAAATCGGTCAACATGCAGGTCCGAAGCAAATAAATGCACAAGTAGCAAGTAAGATGCATCAGGATGGTCCTTTCATTTTGGTACACCTGTCCTAGACAGACTCAACCCCTGTGTTGAGTCTCCAAAGTCAAATGCAAATGATACAAACCAACGCTCCTACTAGGGATCCGGCATGAGCTTGAGTTATTCTAGGTTCAAAAACCTGGGTATTTGTTCTAGACTTGTGTACCCGAGCAAATAACTCGAGTCGAGGAGGGAGCTACGTACCGAAAACCAAAAGGCCATCCGACTATGTAACTTGTCCGAGCTTCTTTCTTATTTCAAGGTATTAACACTAACAGAATAGGGAGTCTCAACCAGCGAGCACATCCCCGAAGATGAGAAGAGAAGGATTTCGTAGCAAATTTATATACACTTTCAGATAATATCAAAGCGGTAAAAAGAAGCATTTTGCACATTAGGCACACACATGTAATAAAATTAAATAATAAACAAAGCCAATTATAAAAATTATTCTAAGCTCGAATTCTTGAACCCTGAACCAGATATTCTGGGTTCTACTCCCCAGCAGAGTCACCAGAGCTGTCACACCTCCTTTTCCCTACACCCCGGAGGGAGTATAATGGAGTTTTTCCAACTTAAAGTGACAATCGAAATGGGATTATTTTAAAAATTCAGAGTCGCCACTTGGGATTATTTATGGTGTCCCAAGTCACCGGTTCAAATCCCGAATCGAGAAAAATATTGACTCTGTTTAATAGTCCACGAATAAGAAAATCCGAGCAAGGAATTCTGTTAACCTGGGAGAAGGTGTTAGGCATTCCTGAGTTCCGTGGTTCTAGCACGGTCGCTCAACTGCTATAATTGGCATAATTATCTGATTTTAAACATGTTTTAGCCTATGTGCCATTTTAACTTTAACCGCTTTACTTAATTATTTTTAAGAAAAATTGCAACATCATTTAAAATACGTCTTGAACCATGTCACATAAATGCACCTGCGGCCCTTGACATATTTTATCTAACATTGTGGAGAATTGAATTTGTGGTCACATAAATGCGCATCCGAGTTTAGAAAAGTAAATTATTAAATAACGCGCCTAAAGCCACTACCCACTTTCAACTTTGTGAGGGCCATGAAAAATTTGCTAAATGGCGCGCCTCGATTTCTAAGGATAAAAATATTTTCCATGCCCGAAACAAGTTATATTCTCATGGACAATACATAAATTACCCATCAAACTTGTCCGGAAAAATTATTTACACACCTTAACTTTATTGGCGACCTATGTCCCCCTATTCTTGTTTGGGTTGAATTTAAGACCACCCTAAATGGTGACGTGGCAAAGAGAGTAGCTTCACTCTCCCAATCTCGCGTGTAAGAGGAAAAAAATTTTACTGTGTGGGTCCCTTTTTCTTTTACTTCTTCTTTTCTTATTTTTTTCTCTTTTTGTTTTCTCTCTCCACCTTTTCTTCTTCCTTTCACAATTGCAAAAATTGTTTTTTTTAAATATTTTTTTTGTAAAAACAAATATATTTTTTTGTTGTAAAAACAGAATTTTTTTCAATTTTTAATAAAATATTTTTGTTTTTTAAAAACTAAAAAAAATATTTTCAAATAATTATTTTCGCTTTTGAAAAAAGTTTTTTTTCTTCATTTTTTCAGTTTTTTAAAGATTTTTTTTTGTAAAAACTAGAAAAACAAACTTGTAAAACTATTTTTTTTTTTTTTGTAAAAACAGAAAAAAAATCATTTTTTAACAAAATATCTTTGTTTTTAAAAACTGAAAAAATTATTTTCAACAAAATATTTTCTTTTATGAAAAATATTATTTTAATTTTATCAGTTTTTTAAAAGAATTTTTTTTCTAAAAACTGAAAAACAAATTTGTAAAAATTATTTTTTTTTACAAAAACAAAAAAAAAATCATTTTTAACAAAATATCTTTGTTTATTAAAAACTGAAAAAATTATTTTCAACAAAATATTTTCGTTTTTAAAAAATAATATTTTTATTTTTTCAGTTTTTTAAAAGAATTTTATTTTGTAAAAACTGGAAAGACGAATATGTAAAAACTATTTTTTTTTTGTTTGTAAAAACAGAAAAAAATCATTTTTAACAAAATATATTTATTTTTTAAAAACTGAAAAAATTATTTTCAACAAAATATTTTAGTTTTTGAAAAATATTATTTTATTTTTTTAGTTTTTTAAAAGAATTTTATTTTATAAAAACTGGAAAAATAAATTTATAAAAATAGGAAAACAATCATTTTTAGCAGATATTAACACGTGGCGCGTGTGTACTACACACCCCACCACAAGACTGACTAAGTATTACCAATGGGGTATTAAATTCAACCCAAACAAGAATAAGGGGACATATGTCGCCATAAAGTTAAGGTGTGTAAATGATTTTTTCGGACAAGTTTGATGGGTAATATATGTATTATCTCTATTCTCATGGACAAATCCAAATCAAAAGCAAACAAAATAGGACCGCGGATCTTCAATAGAATTGAAAAGCATAAAAATTACCAATTGCCTTTGTATCTTTACCACAAGCATGAGCTAACTTAGTATATGCTAATGGAAACTAATATTCATACAAAAAATACATTTTTACTTTCCCCTTAAATTATGAATCTGTTCTATCACAAATTAAACTTATGACGTGATACTGATGCGTCTAATTCTCCATTCAAAATGAAATGGCCAGAATACTTACTAGCCACAAATTTCTTAACAGTGCATTAGCTATTTACAATAATCCGAAAAGCAAACTTTGAATCTAGCTAAACCCAAGTGACAACAAACTTAAATATAGGCCAAAGAACAATCTGTACATACGTTTAAACTTTAAATTAAAGCTAAAGCTAAAGCAAAAAGCTAAAGCTAAAGCGAAAAGGAAAAGGAAAAGGGTGCTATTATTTTAGCCGCTTTTAATATTTCGGTATAAATTTAAAGTTATTTAAAACACATCGTAAGTCACGCTACATGAAATGTACCCGCGGTCCGTGACATTTTTATTTTTGTAAAGTTTAAAGTTTTTACGATCGGGTCACATGAAATGTACCCCCATTTGAGATTCACGTATCGTAACCATGCCACGGAACTATACCCATGGCCACGATGATTTTATTATTAGCACGCTAAAAGCAAACCATATTCTCTACTAGGGGTGTACATGTACCGGGTTGGTTCGATTTTTATCAAAATCAAACCAACTATATCGGGTTGGATTGGTTCGGTGTTGTCGGGTTTTTCGGATTTTCGGATTTTTTGTTACTTACATATTACTTCAATCTTAGGGAAAATGCACAATTACCCCCTGACCTATACCCGAAATCCCAACTACACACTTTTTCTTTGCGGGAATCCTATTACCCCCTAAACTTATTTTAATTATAATTGTTTGCACCCTAAACACTGACATGGCACGGTGTGTGTATTTCACTCTCCCAAAGGAGAGTGAGAAGCAAGAAAAAACGATTTTCAGATTATTTTTTTATTTTTTCTTACTTTTTTTTTTCTTTTCCTTTTCCTTTTCCTTTTCCTTTTTCTTTTTTTCTTTTACTTTTTTTTTATTTCTTCTCTAATTCCGGTTGATATTCATTCACCGACGACTTTGTATAACCGTTTTCTTTCATTTTTTTCTTTTCACACACAAATTAAACTCTCAAAAAGATCTATTCATAAGCAAAGCAAAATACACTCAAATTTGGAGGGAAAAAATTCATCATCGGAAAACCTTCCCACACCGGAAAAAAATAATGTATTGAAATTTTAACTAAATTTTTTTTTTCTCAACTTATATTCATTTTTATTTCTTTCGCTCTTCCTCCCACACATGAATTACACTTTAAAGAATATATATATATATATATATATATATAAAAAAAACAAAATACACTTAGATCGGGATAAAAATCTGTTATCGGAAAAAAAGAATTGCCGGAAAAAATGATATTTGTGAAATTCCGACGACCACTATTTTATGCCGCCGGTGACCAAAACAAAAAGAAAGAGAATGAAATAACCAAAAAAAATGAGAATAATAAGAAATAAGAAAAAAGGATAAGAAAAAGAAGAATAAAAAAAGTGCTAAAAATACATGGTGGGGCGTGTGTAGCTCACCACTTGCCAAGAGTTTGGTTGTCAGCGTTTAGGGTGCAAACAATTGCATTTAAAATAAGTTTAGGGGGGTAATAGGATTCCCGCAAAGAAAAAGTGTGTAGTTGGAATTTCGGGTGTAGGTCAGGGGGTAATTGTGCATTTTCCCTCAATCTTACTTTGTTAAATATTTGATAAGTATACATCTATTTAGTAAAAATATAAAAAGTTAACAAATATATTATCAATTAAAATATTCTTATGCGAGAATTCCATTAGTTAACACATAATAATTATTTTTTTAGTTGTCTGACAATAATTTTTCGTTGATATACACTTTTAGGTTATCCGAATTTAGTAATTAAACATAAAAATCAATATGATACCTAATTAATAACAACTTCACATTCGAAAAAGATATAAGAATTTAATACATCTTAACATATGATATGAATTCGGTTAACCCGGGAGAAGGTGTTAGGCATTCCCGAGTTTTGTGGTTCTAGCACGGTGACTCAACTGCTATAATTGGCATAATTATCTGATTTTAAACATGTTTTAGCCTATGAGCCATTTTAACTTTAACCGCTTTACTTAATTATTTTTAAGAAAAATTACAACGTCATTTAAAATACATCTTGAACCATGTCACATAAATGCACCTGCGGCCCTTGACATATTTTATCTAACGTTGTGGAGAATTGAATTTGGGTCACATAAATGCGCACCCGAGTTTAGAAAAGTAAATTATTAAAATAACGCGCCTAAAACCACTACACACTTT
Organism: Nicotiana glauca; assembly: GCA_026770625.1. Classification (NCBI taxonomy): domain Eukaryota; kingdom Viridiplantae; phylum Streptophyta; class Magnoliopsida; order Solanales; family Solanaceae; genus Nicotiana; species Nicotiana glauca. Next base: position 90,167 of record MU679660.1, on the reverse strand, counting down.
CAACTTTGTGAGGGTCATGAAAAATTCGCTAAATGGCGCGCCTCAATTTCTAAGGATAAAAATATTTTCCATTCCCGAAACAAGTTATATTCTCATGGACAAATCAAAAGCAAAAGCAAACAAAATAGGACCGCGGATCTTCAACAGAATTGGAAAGCATAAAAATTACCAACTGCCTTTGTATCTTTACCACAAGCATGAGCTACATTAGTATATGCTAATGGAAACTAATATTCATACAAAAAATACATTTTTACTTTTCCCTTAAATCATGAATCCGTTCTAGCACAAATTAAACTTATGACGTGATACTGATGCTTCTAATTCTCCATTCAAAATGAAATGGCCAGAATACTTACTAGCCACAAATCCCTTAACAGTGCATTAGCTATTACAATAATCCGAAAACCAAACTTTGAATCTAGCTAAACCCAAGTGACAACAAACTTAAATATAGTCCAAAGAACAATCTGTACATACGTTTAAACTTAAAGTAAAGCGAAAGCTAAATCTAAAAGGAAAAGGGTGCTATTATTTTAGCCGCTTTTAATATTTCGGTAAAAATTTATAGTTATTTAAAACACATCGTAAGTCACGCTACATGAAATTCACCCGCGGTCCGTGATATATTTATTTTTGTTAAAGTTCAAAGTTGTTACGATCGGGTCACATGAAATGCACCCTCATTTGAGATTCACGTATCGTAACCATGCCACGGAACTATACCCATGGCCACGATGATTTTATTATTAGCACGCTAAAAGCAAACCATATTATCTATTAGGGGTGTATATGGACCGAGTTGGTTCGGTTTTTATCAAAACCAAATCAAACCAACTATATCGGGTTGGATTGGTTCGGTGTTGTCGGGTTTTTCGGGTTTTCGGCTTTTTTGTTACTTACATATTATTTCAATCTTACTTTGTTAAATATTTGATAAGTATACATCTATTTAGTAAAAATATAAAAAGTTCACAAATATATTATCAATTAAAATATTCTTATGCGAGAATTCAATTAGTTAACACATAATAATTATTTTTTTAGTTGTCTTACAATAATTTTTCGTTGATATACACTTTCAGGTTATCCGAATTTAGTAATTAAACATAAAAATCAATATGATACCTAATAATAACAACTTCACATTCGAAAAAGATATACGAATTTAATACATCTTAACATATGATATGAATTCTGTTAACCGGGGAGAAGGTATTAGGCATTCCCGAGTTTCGTAGTTCTAGCACGGTCACTCAACTGCTATAATTGGCGTAATTATCTGATTTTAAACATGTTTTAGCCTATGAGCCATTTTAACTTTAACCGCTTTACTTAATTATTTTTAAAAAAAATTACAACATCATTTAAAATGCATCTTGAACCATGTCACATAAATGCACCCGCGGCCCTTGACATATTTTATCTAACGTTGTGGAGAATTGAATTTGGGTCACATAAATGCGCACCCGAGTTTAGAAAAGTAAATTATTAAAATAACGCGCCTAAAACCACTACACACTTTCAACTTTGTGAGGGTCATGAAAAATTCGCTAAATGGCGCGCCTCAATTTCTAAGGATAAAAATATTTTCCATTCCCGAAACAAGTTATATTCTCATGGACAAATCAAAAGCAAAAGCAAACAAAATAGGACCGCGAATCTTCAACAGAATTGGAAAGCATAAAAATTACCAACTGCCTTTGTATCTTTACCACAAGCATGAGCTACATTAGTATATGCTAATGGAAACTAATATTCATACAAAAAATACATTTTTACTTTTCCCTTAAATCATGAATCCGTTCTAGCACAAATTAAACTTATGACGTGATACTGATGCTTCTAATTCTCCATTCAAAATGAAATGGCCAGAATACTTACTAGCCACAAATCCCTTAACAGTGCATTAGCTTTTACAATAATCCGAAAACCAAACTTTGAATCTAGCTAAACCCAAGTGACAACAAACTTAAATATAGTCCAAAGAACAATCTGTACATACGTTTAAACTTAAAGTAAAGCGAAAGCTAAATCTAAAAGGAAAAGGGTGCTATTATTTTAGCCGCTTTTAATATTTCGGTAAAAATTTATAGTTATTTAAAACACATCGTAAGTCACGCTACATGAAATTCACCCGCGGTCCGTGATATATTTATTTTTGTTAAAGTTCAAAGTTGTTACGATCGGGTCACATGAAATGCACCCTCATTTGAGATTCACGTATCGTAACCATGCCACGGAACTATACCCATGGCCACGATGATTTTATTATTAGCACGCTAAAAGCAAACCATATTATCTATTAGGGGTGTATATGGACCGAGTTGGTTCGGTTTTTATCAAAACCAAATCAAACCAACTATATCGGGTTGGATTGGTTCGGTGTTGTCGGGTTTTTCGGGTTTTCGGCTTTTTTGTTACTTACATATTATTTCAATCTTACTTTGTTAAATATTTGATAAGTATACATCTATTTAGTAAAAATATAAAAAGTTCACAAATATATTATCAATTAAAATATTCTTATGCGAGAATTCAATTAGTTAACACATAATAATTATTTTTTTAGTTGTCTTACAATAATTTTTCGTTGATATACACTTTCAGGTTATCCGAATTTAGTAATTAAACATAAAAATCAATATGATACCTAATAATAACAACTTCACATTCGAAAAAGATATACGAATTTAATACATCTTAACATATGATATGAATTCTGTTAACCGGGGAGAAGGTATTAGGCATTCCCGAGTTTCGTAGTTCTAGCACGGTCACTCAACTGCTATAATTGGCGTAATTATCTGATTTTAAACATATTTTAGCCTATGAGCCATTTTAACTTTAACCGCTTTACTTAATTATTTTTAAAAAAAATTACAACATCATTTAAAATGCATCTTGAACCATGTCACATAAATGCACCCGCGGCCCTTGACATATTTTATCTAACGTTGTGGAGAATTGAATTTGGGTCACATAAATGCGCACCCGAGTTTAGAAAAGTAAATTATTAAAATAACGCGCCTAAAACCACTACACACTTTCAACTTTGTGAGGGTCATGAAAAATTCGCTAAATGGCGCGCCTCGATTTCTAAGGATAAAAATATTTTCCATTCCCGAAACAAGTTATATTCTCATGGACAAATCCAAATCAAAAGCAAACAAAATAGGACCGCGGATCTTCAACAGAATTGGAAAGCATAAAAATTACCAACTGCCTTTGTATCTTTACCACAAGCATGAGCTACATTAGTATATGCTAATGGAAACTAATATTCATACAAAAAACACATTTTTACTTTTCCCTTAAATCATGAATCCGTTCTAGCACAAATTAAACTTATGACGTGATACTGATGCTTCTAATTCTCCATTCAAAATGAAATGGCCAGAATACTTACTAGCCACAAATCCCTTAACAGTGCATTAGCTATTTACAATAATCCGAAAACCAAACTTTGAATCTAGCTAAACCCAAGTGACAACAAACTTAAATATAGTCCAAAGAACAATCTGTACATACGTTTAAACTTAAAGTAAAGCGAAAGCTAAAGATAAAAGGAAAAGGAAAAGGGTGCTATTATTTTAGCCGCTTTTAATATTTCGGTAAAAATTTATAGTTATTTAAAACACATCGTAAGTCACGCTACATGAAATTCACCCGCGGTCCGTGATATTTTTATTTTTGTTAAAGTTCAAAGTTATTACGATCGGGTACATGAAATGCACCCTCATTTGAGATTCACGTATCGTAACCATGCCACGGAACTATACCCATGGCCACGATGATTTTATCATTAGCACGCTAAAAGCAAACCATATTATCTATTAGGGGTGTACATGGACCGAGTTGGTTCGGTTTTTATCAAAACCAAATCAAACCAACTATATCGGGTTGGATTGGTTCGGTGTTGTCGGGTTTTTCGGGTTTTTCGGGTTTTCGGCTTTTTTGTTACTTACATATTATTTCAATCTTACTTTGTTAAATATTTGATAAGTATACATCTATTTAGTAAAAATAAAAAGTTCACAAATATATTGTCAATTAAAATATTCTTATGCGAGAATTCCATTAGTTAACACATAATAATTATTTTTTTAGTTGTCTGACAATAATTTTTCGTTGATATACACTTTCAGGTTATCCGAATTTAGTAATTAAAAATAAAAATTAATATGATACCTAAATATTAATAACAACTTCACATTCGAAAAGGATATAAGAATTTAATACATCTTAACATATGATATGAATTTTGTTAACCCGAGAGAAGGTGTTAGGTATTTCCGAATTCCGTGGTTCTAGCACGGTCGCTCAACTGCTATAATTGGCCTAATTATCTGATTTTAAACATGTTTTAGCCTATGAGCCATTTTAACTTTAACCGCTTTACTTAATTATTTTTAAGAAAAATTACAACGTCATTTAAAATACGTCTTGAATCATGTCACATAAATGCACCCGCGCCCCTTGACATATTTTATCTAACATTGTGGAGAATTAAATTTGGGTCACATAAATGCGCACCCGAGTTTAGAAAAGTAAATTATTAAAATAACGCGCCTAAAACCACTTTCCACTTTTAACTTTGTGAGGGTCATGAAAAATTCGCTAAATGGCGCGCCTCGATTTCTAAGGATAAAAATATTTTCCATTCCCGAAATAAGTTATATTCTCATGGACAAATCCAAATCAAAAGCAAACAAAATAGGACCGCAGATCTTCAATAGAATTGGAAAGCATAAAAATTACCAACTGCCTTTGTATCTTTACCACCAGCATGAGCTACATTAGTATACGCTAATGGAAACTAATATTCATACAAAAAAAAATACATCTTTACTTTTTCCTTAAATCATGAATCCGTTCTAGCACAAATTAAACTTATGACGCGATACTGATGCTTCTAATTCTCCATTCAAATTGAAATGGCCAGAACACTTGCTAGCCACAAATCCCTTAACAGTGCATTAGCTATTTTCAATAATTCGAAAACCAAACTTTGATTCTAGCTAAACCCAGCTTAAATATACTCCAAAGAACAATCTATACATACGTTTAAACTTAAACTAAAGCTAAAGCAAAAAGCAAAAGCAAAAGCAAAAGCTAAAAGGAAAAGGAAAAGGGTGCTATTATTTTAGCCGTTTTTAATATTTCGGGAATATTTAAAGTTATTTAAAATACATCGTAAGCCACGCTACATGAAATGCTTCTGCGGTTCATGACATGTTTATTTTTGTTAAAATTCAAAGTTGTTACGATCGGGTCATATGACCCAGTGTAATACATTTGCCTGGTTGGTCAATGTTAATAAATCAAGAAGAACTGTTGAATGGCTTGAGCACATTCTTAGCAGCCAGCAGTAACAGCCATTCATCGAAATCAACAATTACAACGCCTCACATTTCCACCCAACGGCAACCAAAACAAATTGGCCAGCAGTTAATTAAGCACATCACATGACCTGCCCTATTATCATACTCAATCGAAACTAGTTTGACAATCAAATTAACTGGTAGACAAAAAGGATCATGTTGCAAAGACAATGATTCCAAGCAGATTGACATAGAACTTTAAATCACATTTTTATGAATAATAAGGTTCAATTACTTCAAAAATTCAACAATTAACATTTTTTTACCATTCCGAATCGAGTTGAAACAACAGCTCAAAGACGAACAGACATACCCGGAAATGAGGCTCCGCAAATCAACAATACAACGGCAAAATCAGCAGAATCAAAAAACTATCAATAGAGTTTCAAACCCAGAAATACTAAGCTAAGGAGCAGAAATTAAATCTTTGCAAAATATCCCTTGCACTCTTATTTTCTTCCCTTTTTTAGAAGTTTTTCAGAATTTTAAATCCTAACTGAACTTTTTGAATTTTCAGAACTCTCCTTAGTTGCTTCTAACAATTTTCAACTGCTTTCTCGCGAGTGATGATGTGTAGGAGATGAAGGAGAGTGCTTCCGAACATGATGATTAGGAAGAACATAACGTGAAGCTATGACTAAATTACTATAACAGCACTATTTCTATAACCCAACAACTCTATTAAGAACAAGAAATAAATCTAATCTTGAAAAATACCACCAGAAATCAGTCCCCGACAAACATAAAATGCTAGCCAGCCAACAAAACAAAATCAACCGTGAAACTGGCTTTTAACCATCCTTTCAAGCATCACTGTTTCAACAAAATGAGCAGCCGAAATTTCTCAAAGCATACTAGATCTCAATATTTGAATCAAAATTAATCAACTAGATTCAAACTATAAAGATTAAATATCATCAGGTATACATTCACATGCATTGCAACATAGAGAGTGAACTCGACCCTTTTTCATTTATTATAACAAACGACCCAAACAAAAATATACAAAGCAGGGAAACCATAACCAAGATAAGTACTTGGAAGTGAGATTAAAAAAGGAGTAAGATGCAGCAGTAGCAGCAGTAGCAGCAACAAGAACAACCCAGATTTTTCAACTAGTGATTAACTCTGGATGAATCAATATAACAGTACTGATGCAAAAATTTTGGACCAAATATTTTTCAGAAAAACCAAATTCAGTTCCTTCCTTAGTACCCAAAAGATCGAAAAATGCTGTAAATGACAATTTTTCAAAGACTCAATATTTTCAGAATATCCTCTGCATTTCAGAGTACCAGACCTCTAACAATTCTAATTCAAACTATTTCACCTCAAACGAACCAGAATTTTTTTTTGTTTCAGCAATCAGAACCTCAAGATTTTTTTTAAAAAAAATTAATGGAACAGTAGTATTTTCAGTATTTTCAGTATTTTCAGCTCTCCAAACTCTCTTTTTCTCTATCTTTGTACTCTCTCCTGTATTCTAACACTATGTATTTTTTCAGTATTTTTTCGAGTCTCTGAATGTTCTTTTTTTTTTGTGTTGATTTTCAGCCCCTTTAAATACGCATTCAGCTTAGTACCTTCTCCATTGCTAATTCACCTTTTCATTTCTTAATTGCCCATTTATCCTAGTTAGTGCACTTCAAACCCTACCATTATAGAAGCTTCTCAATTAGGTGACCACTTGCATTAAACTTATACTAATCAGTTGATTATTATACACAATTAAACAAGAAATTAACTAAATTATCATACTAATGTTAGTTAAATCGACTAAGTGATTAAACAAGATATGACTGACAATACAATCAAGGAAACAAATAACATATTCACAATCAATAAAAATAATGGACGGAAGCTATTTTAAACCTATGGATTGGTCGAGCTTCAATTGAAATTGACCAGAAAAAAGAAAAAGAGATGAGGAAAGATGAACAACAAAATATTACTCCCTCCGTTTCAGTTTATGTGAACCTATTTCCTTTTTGGTCTGTTTCAAAAAGAATGAACCCTTTCTAAATTTGGTAATAATTTAGCTTAAAGTTACAACTCTACCCTTAATGAGAAGCTTTTATAATCACACAAATACTCTGGGCCCCATCTGAACTTGTTTTGGACCACAAATTCCAAAAGTCTTCATTTTTTCTTAAACTCCGTGCCAAGTCAAACAGGTTCACATAAATTGGAACGGAGGGAGTACTAATCGAGAATAAATAATAAACTCGGAAAATTTACCATCCAGGCTCGAATTTGAAATTGACCTTTTGAGTCAACCCAAAATAATGTCAAACGTTTCTTCTTTGGTAGAGAACAAACGAAACTCGTTATTTTGTGTCGAAACATGCTTGAATAAGCCAAGAGATCCAGCAAATTGACATTTCGTGCACTGGTTAGAATTTAGGGTTCTAGGGCTTCGAATTAGATTTGATATTTGAAGAGTTTAGATCATGCTCGAAGGAAACAAATGACATATTAGGTATGAGGGAGTCCTGGGGATTATATGGTGTTGATTTGGGGTTGATTTGGTAAACTAGGGTTTTGGGTCCGATTTTTAATCGAAGATTCGAAGGATTCGGCTATGATTCCAAGGAAACGGTTTGGGGGTTTGGGATGGGGAGGTGGAGAGGAACCTATGGTGTAAATTTGGGAGGAATTGGACGTCGACCGCCGCCGTAGGCGATTTCCGGCGGGCGGCAGGTGGTGGTTTAGGGTGGCGCTAATGGGGCGTCTCTGAAGGTTTAGAGACGAGGGAGTTGAGGGTTCTGAGAGGGGGTAGGGTCTTAGGATATCAAAATTATTGATTCAATCAGAGTCGTTGGATGATTGGAATCCAACGGTTCTGATTGAATCAATAATTAAAACGGGGTCGTTTTAATTTAAGCGGGTCTGGACCGGGTATATGTCGGGTCTGGGTCGGGCTTGGGAATGGGTTACAATCTGGACCCTTGGATCAAATTGATTCAACAGCTTGGATTAATCGAAGTCCAAACGACGTCGTTTGGTCAATTGAAGATATGGACCGGTTTGGGGAGCAGGTTTGGGCCCGTTCTGGGGTGGGTTTTAGGTGTATTTGATTTATTTTGTTTTGAGTTGGGGATTTTTTGGCCCAATTCTAATTTACCCTCTTCTATTTAATTCTTTTCCTTTTCTTATTTATTTCCCAAACTATTTTTCCAAAATTAAAACTAAAATCCTAAATTAAATTATGAAACTCGAATTAGCTTTAAAAATATTAATTAACTCTAAATAATAATTATCACAAATAATTAAATACCAAATTAAAAGAAAATCAATCAATTTTGATATTTAAACACTAAAATGTGATGTGTGTTTTTATTATTATTTTTTTTTCATTTTTTTTATAAAATAACAACTTACTTAATTAAATCCTAAATGCAAATGCAACTTATTTTTTTTGTATTTTTTCATTAATTTAAATAGAACAAACATGCATAGATAAATGCAAGCAATAACGAAAAATATCACGAAAATTCACAAGATTGCAAAAAGAAAAAAATTATTTTATTTTGAATTTTTGGGAGTAATTCTTATAGGGCAAAAATCACGTGCTCGCAAAACCCAGCAGGCAGTTGGACATCAGGAAACAAGCACAAGTCTTTGTAAGACACGCTCATCTGGCTCCCATCCCTTGCATGTTTCTTCAAGACTGCTCTAAGATTTTCACCTTCCTGGATATTTCATCTTGCTCCACTGTCTTACCATGCTTTTCAGTTTCACCAGGAGCCTCAAAATGAGTAGCGTGAGAGTATGGATCTGAGACTTTGAAAGTTGGTTATGGAGCATAGCGTTGGGCATCGGGGACTTTGAACACAGTCTCGTTAGAGGATCGAGGAAAAATAGCTGGTGGAGGAGTTTCAAGAGCATGAGTGACCAAAACAGCGGTATATGAGGTGATTTTGGCAGGTGGAGTGTGAAAAGGTTGAGGGGAGATATCAACAGCAGTGGGAATCTGGATTTGTGATAGTGGTGGGATAGTTGCAGGGTTTTCAGCGTAGTTAGTGGGGAATGAAGGTGGAGGATGTCCCCTGACCCAAGACTGATACAATTCTGTCATCTGCCGTTTCACCCATTGGACCTCCTCTTTCAATTAAGACTCCGACTCCACAAACTCCCTTGACGGGTCAACCTCTTGTGCCCAAGTTTTTGTTAGACATGGCTACCTTGCCCTTTGACCTTGTGTTGTATGGAGGAGTTACCTTAAGAACCACAAACCAACCAACCTTCTGCTATAATGAGGAGAACAAAGAGGAACAAAATGAAGTCATCATGTTAGTGTTAGGGCACTTAACAGCTAAAAATATCACATTACGTGCAATGCACCTAGCCACAATTAACGGTTCAAAAATGACTTCGAGGGTCACAAGGTCACTTGGCATCATCCCAATTTATTCATTTCAATCCTCTCTCTTTCTTTGTTTTTCTAGCACGTGCTCGATCATTTTCCTTCCTCCTTTTTTTTAATTATCATTATTTTCTTTTCTCTCATTTCTCACGTCCCATAATGTCACCCTTTTTCTCCTTTTCTTTTTTTTTCTACTTCTTTTAATAATAATAAAAAAATAATTCGATCGAACCCTATGTAGGTTGCCTACATATCACGCCCCGAAAGACGAGAATCAGGTACGCGTAGTTCGGACAGATTGGATACGGGTAAAAATTTAAAAAAATAATAATTAACTTAGAGAAAAAATATTTTTTGTTGTCTTTTCCTTGAAGATGATGAAACATGAAAAATCTTTTTGGATTTTCTTTTCCCTTTTTTTTATTTTTTGATTTTCTGAAAATGATGAAAAAGTGTAAAACCTTTTTGAATTTTCATGTATTTTTTTGTCTTTTCCTTAATAATAACGTAACAAAAAACATAATTGAGCCCTACTTGCTTTATTTTCACACTTCACCCTTTTTTTTTCATTTTTCATTTGCCCTCAACATTCATTGGTCCGCCAAATGACCCTTTTACCCTTGAAAAAATGCAACATGTAGCACATATAATGCATCAAGATAGTCTGTTATTTTGGGTGCACGTGTCCTAGACAGACCCAACTCCTGTGTTGAGTCTCCAAAGTCAAATGCGAATGATGCAACCAAACGTTCCTACTAGGGATCCGACATGAGGCTGAGTTATTCTATGTTCAAAACCTGGTATTTGTTCTAGACTGTGTACCCGAGCGGACAACTCGAGCCGAGGAGGGGGCTACGTACCGGGAACCAAAAGGCCATCCGGCTTCGTAACTTGTCCAAGCCTCTTTCTTATTTCAGGGTATGACACTAACAGAATAGGGAGTCTCGACCAGCGAGCATGTCATGACCCAATTCCCAAACCCGATCGTGATGGCGCCTCTCGTGAAGACAAGGTCAGCCAACAGAACAACAATGCCCCTTTTTAACAGTTAATAAACATAAATGAATGAATAATACGACTTACTGCATTAAAAGCGGTTAATTAAAACTCAACCCAACCCGACCGGGGTGTCACAAGTCACGAGCATCTAAAGAAGACTGAACACCACTACAAGGCCAATAATATATACAAAATAAAATCTCGAGTTCAAAAGATGAAGTGCGGTGCCGCGAACGCTGGCGGTCACCTTGCTCAGCTACAATAGTAATACCTTCAATCCGCTAATAACCCGCTACCGGGTGAACGATACTTGCAATTGCACGCGAGGTGAAGGGAGTAAAGTGAGTACTCCAACTCAGTGAGTAATAAGAGTAAATAATAACTGAACGATAAGAAATCGCGTAAGAGCACTCCATAATGCAATATGGGATAGCACAACCCTTTGAGAAAACAGTAAATCCGTGAAAATCCTATAGAAAATATTTGGCTCGATTAAAAACCTCTTTTGAAAATATCCTTTTCCCAACAGTCAAGCAAATGAATGCATAATCAGATAGTGCAAGTCCGCACATAAGTCAGCCCCTCGGGCACAACACTCCATTAACAAATAACACCAGGGTATCTGGTAACAGTGCAAGAAATAGCATGGATGTCAATGATATGAGAGTGCTTAATGTCATGCCACATAGTACAAACAGGAACCGATGCATGAATGCAATGCAATGCACATGACCGCTGCGACGCACAACCTGATCCATTTGGGTACCCCGCGCTCACTACGGGGGTTCAGACTCCGGAGGGGCTCCTACAGCCCAAGCGCAATATCAATATCGCACCGCTGCGGCGCGCAGCCCGATCCATCCTCAGTCCAGAGATGCACATATAACAGTGATGCGGTGCGCAGCCCGATCCATGCTCAATCCAGAAATGCACATAAGCAACTAGGGCAATATTCAAGTAACAATTCTCAGTTCAAAACGTCAGTAAGGTATCATTTAAGTTTTCAATCATGAAAAATGGCCGAATTTGCAAAACGGCATTAAAACACTAGACCGAGATCAAATAGTATGCAAAAATAATGTGAAAACAACGATATCAAGCCCTGAAAGATTCACATAGTTGGCAGAAAGCCCAAACATGGCAACCAGTCCAAATTGTGATGATAACAAGTAGTTTCAGCCAAATACGTAGTAAAAATCAACAACCGGGACGGACCAAGTCCCAATCCCCAACGGTGCTCTACCCCACGCTCATATCTGGCGTGCAAGTCACCTCAATACCGCACTACGATGTGCAAATTCGGGGTTTCAAACCCTCAGGATATCATTTACAAGTATTACTCACCTTGAACCGGTGAAATCTCTAGCTTGCGATGCCTTTGCCCCTCAAATCGGCCTCCACGCGCATCGAATCTAACCAAAATCAGAGCGAATACATTACAATATGCCAAGGGAACAATACCCAATCGAAAACAATCAAAATATAACAAAAATCTCAAAACTAGCAAAACCTGAGCCCCGAGCCCGCTCCTCGAAAAATTACAAAATTTACATCACCGGGTTCCTCGTCTCACCACGAGTCTATACATATCAAATTTATCAAAATCGGAGTCCATTTGGCCCTCCAAATTCCATTTTTTACATCATAACTTCTCAAGCCCTAACTTACCCCATTTTGGTGAATTTCCACTAGTTTCCATGATAAATCTACCATAAACTCGAATAATTAGGCCAAGAAACTTACCTCCAATCGATTCTCAGTCAAAACCCTCGAAAATTCTCGCCCAAAGCTCTCCAAGTCGTTCAAAAAATGGTAGAAACTACCTCTTGCTCGCGGATGAAATATGACATTTAAAACCCTTCTGTCCACAGCAGCTTTCGCTTATGCGGTCCCGCTTCCGCTTATGCGGGACCGCTTCTGCGGCCAAAAATATGCTTAGGCGATTCTCACTTAAAAGCCCAATCTCCGATTTTGCGACTCGAACTCCGCTTTTGCTGTTCACCCAAGACCGCTTCTGCGGTTATTCACTCGCTCCTGCAGACCCGCTGATGCGAAAAGGGTCCGCTTATGCGGAGCTCCTCAACCCCACACGAAATCGCTTCTACGCTCCTCTACCCGCTTCTGCGGAACCGCTTCTGCGGTTCATTTCCGCAGAAGCGGAAATACCAGATGACAGCAATATCTGACCTGAAGCAAACTTCAAAAACTCTCGTCTAGACACTCGAATTCACCCCGAGGCCCCCAGGACCTTGACCAAAAGCACCAATACCTCCTAAAACATTATTCAAACTTGTTCCAATTCTCAAAACACATCAAACAACACCAACATCATCAATTCACATCGGATTCAAGCCTAAGTTTCTTCAAAACTTCCGAAATGCGCATTCGATAAAAAGCCCGACCAAACGATGTCCGAATGACCTGAAACTTTGCACACATATCCAAAATCACCCACGAAGCTACAGCAACTCTCAGAATTCCATTCCGAACCTCGAATTAAAATCTCACCCATCAACCGGAATTCGCCAAAATACTAACTTCGCCAATTCAAGCCTAATTCTACATCGGGCCTCCAAAATCAATTCTGATCGCGCTCCTAAGTCACAAATCACCTCCCGAAGCTCATTGAATCGCCGGAAATCACATCCGAGCCCTCTACTTCATAAGTCAACATTCGGTTGACTTTTTCAACTTAAGCATTTCTTAAAGAGACTAAGTGTCTCATTTCTTATAAAAACCAATCCAAATCAACCCTCACACACCACATACCAATAATGAAATATTAAGAAGCAATAAACGGGGAAAATGGAGCAGTAACACATGAGACGACGGGTCAGGTCGTCACATCCTCCCCAACTTAAACAATCATCCGTCCTCGAGCGTACCTAGAGTTGTACTAAAAGCCAACCAATAGTTGAATGACCTTACCAAGCATATACCCCGGGTGATCCCATGTCACCCTATCTCACATAGGTCCGATAATACAACACAACTGAAATTCCATAGTCTATCTAGACCACAAACCGTAGGACCACATTGCACTTTCCGAAATCATACCCAGAATAAACTCGAACTAGCTGAAATAACCCACACCTGCAACCCCAGGTGAAATCATACAATATACCATACAATCCAACACTCGAAACGATAGTCTCTATTCACAGCAGTTGCCCACAATACCCAAATATCGATAGAAACCTCTTATTAGCTAAAGTCTTATTCCATCACTTTCATATACTGCCAACGATAAATAAAACACGCGATAAACTGTAACCATTCCTCAGGTCACCCATACATGAAGCCACTTCCTTGTTGACTAATACCACAACAGATTTCCGGGCCAAACCTCGATAT
>MU679660.1:60368-72914 GCA_026770625.1 Nicotiana glauca | reverse complement strand
AAATTCCCCCTGTGCCACCAAACAAACTCAGATATCAACAGTCGATCTATCAAGAAAATGTCGCAGCACTACCGAAGTGCCATCAACTTAATCACATTGCCCTTTTTCTGAAACATATACCTTCGTCAAATCTCTATGATTAGAAATATCATTTCCTTAGTCATATGAGGATCATTCACCCTAATCATCTGAAGCCCGATCCTCCAATCACCTAAAACTGCTCGTGCTGCTTAAGATTCTAATGACTCTCCATTCAAAACTGAACCGTGACCTCACACACACAAATTCCAATTCTCCATAATATATCGCATATACCATGCCACACTAGGATAACATGAGAACTCCATCTCTCTTTTCCTAACCACAAATATCTATGTATTCCTCTAGTCAATAACTCTCCATCAATCCCATCTAGAAGAGAAATCACTACACATTTCATGCTTCGCCTGCCCATAGGCAATATATACTTCTCTAAACCACGGTAAAACTCATCAAGAACTCTCTCCCCTAATTCCATTGCACAAGCTAAACTGCCAGGACTGAATCCTTCTACCCGAACCCAGCTAAGCAAGCTGTCAGAACTCAAGAGCCTTGCTGCACAATACCAGTAAAAGCTTATTACCTCGAACACATACGAAAAATTGATCATATCCTTACCATACCGATTCGGTCTACTATCAAGCTATTCCATCTATCTAATTTCTCTTTTAATTCATCATCCACTTTGATATTTCTCCCTCGTTGTAGCATCACAATGCCTCAATAATCCAGGCTTACCACACGAGACTCGCACATAAGACCACACTGTCTAAGACCTATGGCCACTGAATACTCTCTCAATCGTTCCCAGAAATACCACATTCCAGAGTACTTTACCCCGAAGAACTTCTTGCGAATCTGAAATTCGTTACCATTACTTTCCAGATACTGATGCATAGAATCCCATAATTAACATAAAATACCACAAGTCTTGATCTTTTCTAATGAAAACACAGTCCCTAGCCACATACACAACCTTAAGACACCTGATTATTACATGCCAAATCTTGAACACAATAAAACCATTCTCGAGAGTCATTCACTCTTACACAACTGTAAATCATCTGACTTAACGAACAGAACTAATCGTGCCTTATTAGCACTCTGACACCGCAGAACATGATCTCATACCAATACAAACAACCATCTTTCTTCTCTATAACTGAGCATTCTTTACCAGCAACAGCTCAAGACATCCTATTATTTTCACACATCCACGAAGCATCGTATAACCTTTATCAAAATTTTCCTTCTCACGTGTCATCCTCGGCTCAATTTCTGCAACCAGAACTGACCCGCCAGCCTACCTCAAAACGGAACCAACATAGCTCCTACCCGTGCAATCAGCTAATCAATAGCAACCTCCCAAACTTGGCCCGAAGCCATATATCATGATACACTCAATAGCTCATAATACTTTTACTCTAATGATGTCATAATACCATAGTGAGATTAAACTCAAATTATTTATAAGTTTGTGAAAATACAGATCATCTAGTACTGTAATCCTCTGCAAATCTCGCATTCATCCCTACGTCAGTTGAGTCCACTATCTTAAGCGACCCGAATTTATCAATTTTCAACACGTACTCTTCAATTACACATGAGATCTTCTAACAATATGCATAAGAATCATACCACTTAAGAACACTCCGCAGGATATAACCCACCTGCTTCACCTCAGTTTAGTATTTCAGCACACCTTCCACCATCATACACATAACACAGCCATTTAGTCTTCCTGAGTTTGAACTCATATCGCCACACGTAATGTACTTCACTTCCAACTAGGAGACACGAAAGTATTCTTCACGCGCCCATATTCGGGCTACACATCGAATCACAATAGGAATCGAACACTTAACATCTCATCTATCATTCAACAGTCTCCTTCGTCACTACCAAGATCACATAGATATATCTCGCAGTACCAACATACTCATCACATGGATATCCAATCGCCATTCCGGCTAACAGGGACAATATCGAATATATAAGTTCAGAACACTTGCTCATATAATCAGCACCTCGGTGTTCAAGCCATAGGCAAAGATCTGGCCTCAAGTCCTCCAGACTGGCCCGATATACTCACGAATATCACATCTCGCCCCTTGATCAGGGAATCACAAGCCATAAAGGCACATACAATACTGAGCGCTCATGTGCGCATACAGACGTGTGGAAGGAATTTCAAGAGTTATATCTCAAGCTGAATCAAGTACGCACGATAAGAATTCCAAGAAAGTGAAGTTTTTTTTCCTAAAGGTTCTGCAGCCTCTCGATGATAAATACAGACATCTTTGTACCGATCCGCGAGACTCTACTAAACCTGCTCATGACTCGTTAGACGTAGTAACCTAGGATCTGATACCAACTGGTCACGACCCAATTCCCGAACCCGATCGTGATAGCACCTCTCGTGAAAACAAAGCCAGCCAACATAACAATAATGCCCCTTTTTAACAGTTAATAAACATAAATGAATGAATAATACGACTTACTGGCATTAAAAGCGATTAATTACAACCCAACACAACCCGACCGGGGTGTCACAAGTCACGAGCATCTAAAGAAGACTGAACACCACTACAGGGCCAATAATATATACAAAATAAAATTTGGAGTTCAAAAGATGAAGTGCGGTGCCACGAACGCTGGCGGTCACCTTGCTTAGCTTCAATAGTAATACCTTCAATCCGCTAATAACCCGCTACCGGGTGAACGATACCTGCAACTGCACGCGAGATGTAGGGAGTAAAGTGAGTACTCCAACTCAGTGATTAATAAAAGTAAATAATAACTGAGCGGTAAGAAATCACGTAAGAGCACTCCATCATGCAATATGGGACAGCACAACCCTTTGAGAAAACAGTAAATCCGTGAAAATCCTTTAGAAAATATTTGGCTCGATTATAAACCTCTTTTGAAAATATCTTTTTCCCAACAGTCAAGCAAATGAATGCATAATTAGATAGTGCAAGTCCACACATAAGTCAGCCCCTCGGGCACAACACTCCATTAACAAATAACACCAGGGTATCTGGTAACAACGCAAGAAATAACATGGATGCCAATGATATGAGAGTGCTTAATGCCATGCCACGTAGTACAAACAAGAACCAATGCATGAACGTAATGCAATGCACATGACTGTTGCGGCGCGCAGCCCGATCCATTTGGGTACCCGCGCTCACTGCGGGGGTTCAGACTCCGGAGGGGCTCCTACAGCCCAAGCGCAATATCAATATCACACTGCTGCGGCGCGCAGCCCGATCCATCCTCAGTCCATAGATGCACATATAACACTGATGCGGTGCGCAGCCCGATCCATGTTCAATCCAGAAATGCACATAAGCAACTAGGGCAATATTCAAGTAACAATTTTCAGTTCAAAACGTCAGTAAGGTATCATTTAAGTTTTCAATCATGAAAAATGGCCGAATTTGCAACACGGCATTAAAACACTAGGCCGAGATCAAATAGTATGCAAAAATAATGCGAAAACAGCGATATCAATCCCTGAAGGATTCACATAGTTGGCATGAAGCCCAAATATGTCAATCAGTCCAAATTATGATGATAACAAGTAGTTTCAGCCAAATACGTAGTAAAAAACAACAACCGGGATGGACCAAGTCACAATTCCCAATGGTGCTCTACCCCACGCTCATATCCGGCGTGCAAGTCACCTCAATACCGCATTACGATGTGCAAATCCGGGGTTTCAAACCCTCAAGATATCATTTACAAATATTAATCACCTCGAACCGGTGAAATCTCTAGCCTGCGACGCTTTGCCCCTCAAATCGGCCTCCACGCGCGTTGAATCTAACCAAAATCAGAGCGAATACATTACAATATGCCAAGGGAACAATACCCAATCGAAAACAGTCGAAATATAGCAAAAATCTCGAAACTAGCAAAACTCGAGCCCCGGGCCCGCTCCTCGAAAAATTACAAAATTTACATCAACGGATTCCTCGTCTCACCACGAATCTATACATATCAAATTTATCAAAATCGGAGTCCATTTGACCCTTCAAATTCCATTTTTTACATCATAACTTCTCAAGCCCTAACTTACCCCATTTTGGTGAATATCCACTAGTTTCCATGATAAATCTACCATAAACTCGAATAATTAGGCCAAGGAACTTACCTCCAATCGATTCTCAGTCAAAACCCTCAAAAATTCATGCCCAAAGCTCTCCAAGTCATTCAAAAAATGGTGGAAACTACCTCTTGCTTGCGGATGAAATATGACATTTAAAACCCTTGTGTCCACAGCAACTTTCGCTTATGCGGTCCCGCTTCCGCTTATGCGTCCAAAAATCCGCTTATGCGGTTCTCACTTAAAAGCCCAATCTCTGCTTTTGCGACTCGAACTCCGCTTCTGCTGTTCACCCAAGACCGCTTCTGCGGTTATTCACTCGCTCCTGCGGACCCGCTGATGCGAAAAGGGTCCGCTTATGCGGAGCTCCTCAACCCCATACGAAATCGCTTATGTGGAACCGCTTCTGCAGTTCATTTTTGCAGAAGCGGAAATACCAGATGACAGCAATATCAGACCTGAAGCAAACTTCAAAAACTCTCGTCTAGACACTCGAATTCACCCCGAGGCCCCTGGGACCTTGACCAAAAGCACCAATACCTCCTAAAACATTATTCAAACTTGTTCCAATCCTCAAAATACATCAAACAACACCAAAATCATCAATTCACATCGGATTCAAGCCTAAGTTTCTTCAAAACTTTCGAAATGCGCATTCGATCAAAAACCCGACCAAACGATGTCTGAATGACCTGAAAATTTGCACACATATCCAAAATTACCCTACAAAGCTACAACAACTCTCAGAATTTCATTCTGACCCTCGGATCAAAATCTCACCCATCAACCGGAATTCGCCAAAATACTAACTTCGCCAATTCAAGCCTAATTCTACACCGGGCCTCCAAAATCAATTCTGATCGCGCTCCTAAGTCACAAATAACCTCCCGAAGCTAACTGAATTGCCGAAAATCACATCTGAGCCCTCTAACTCATAAGTCAACGTCTGATTGACTTTTCCAACTTAAGCCTTCCTTAAAGAGACTAAGTGCCTCATTTCTTATCAAAACCAATCCAAATCAACCCTCATACACCACATACCGATAATGAAATATTAAGAAGCAATAAACGGGGAAAACGGAGCAGTAACACATGAGACGACGGGTCGGGTCGTCATGGAGCACATCCCCAAAGATGAGAAGAGAAGGGTTTCGTAGCAGTTTATATATAGTTCAAATAATATCAAAGCGGTAAAAGCATCACTTAGCACATTAGGCCCAAACATGTAACAAAATCAGATAAAGACAAATATAACAATTTTTCTAAGCTCGAATTCTTGAACCCTGAACCAGAAGTTCTGGGTTCTTGTCCCCAGCAGAGTCGCCAGAGCTATCACACCTCCTTTTTTACTACACCCCCGGAAGGGGTATAAGGGGAGTTTTTCCAATTAAAGGACAATCGAAACGAGATTTATTATTAAAAGATTCAGAGTCATCACTAGGGAGATTTATGGTATCCCAAGTCACCAGTTCAAATCCCGAATCGAGGAAAGGGTTGACTCTGTATTACAGTCCGCGAACCATAAATCTGGGTAAGGAATTCTATTAACCCAAGAGAAGGTGTTAGGCATTCCCGAGTTCCGTGGTTCTAGCACGGTCGCTCAGCTGTTATATTCTGGTTAATTATCTAATTTTAAACAATTATGAACCTACGTGAAAATTTTAACTTTTTAACCGCTTTTATTCATTTTTAGAGAGAATTGCAACGTCATTAAAACATGTCTCAAACCACGTCACATAAATGCACCCGTGGTCTTTGACATATTTTGACATCGCTAAGATTTGGATTTGGGTCACATAAATGCGCACCCGAATTTAGAAAAGTAATATTATTAAACTAGCGCGCCTAAAGCAATTTCGCGTTTGTAACTTTGCGAGGGCCATAAAATTTACTAAACGGCACGCCTCGAGTTCTAAGGATAAAGAAGATTAATTAAACTAGGACCATGCATTTTAAGATTTTATTTGGCACAACACGCCTCAAATCTATTTGTCTAAAAAATCAATCGAAATATTGGGGGCTATAAACTAATTGTTTTATCTACTATGGCTCCTCTCACAATTGTTATCTCCACTCTTTATTCTTTTTCTGCAATGGACCTTGGATATACCACAACCATATTTCCTAACCACAATACTTCTTTAGTGCATCACAACCACAACCAGCTACTGAAATGAAATGGTCCACAAGACTTAACTACTAAGGTCAAGTTCAATATCTACCAAATCTCTAGCATCATAGAGTATGAAATATGAACGAGAAATAACATCGCAAGAAATCAGACCAAACTTGAGTTTCTCATATACATAGAGATGCTCACTAACATTGTTATTCCATTCAAATAGGCGTTATAAAACTCTACAATTTATATATCAATCAAGACTAAGATAAAAATGAACCTTTACATGAATTTGAGCGTTGATTTATCAACTTGAAATTCAAAACATAATTAGAGAACCTCAACATCGACCTTGCTAGCTTGACCGAAACTTGCATGTTTTAATGGGTAAGGGATGGTGCGTTTTGGTAGTATCTTTGAGAGCTGAAACGAGGTGTTCTTGGGGGTGTTTTTAGAGATGTTCGTGGACTGTTTTTCAGCTGGTTTGCGGTTGTTTCTAGCTGCATTTTTAGTCTGCCTTCTGCTACACTTTTGGAGTGGTTAATGGCTGAAACGCTGGAGCTTCAAGACTGGTTTACAATGGATGTTTGGGGCTATTCTTTGGTGGTTTAAGGGACTGATTTTAGATAGAGTTTACAACTGGTTCGTTTGGGTTTAAGGTGGAGGGAAAAAAAAGCTGAAAAAAAGCAACAAGTTTTGTTCTCCTGAAGCAGCTACTGCTGCTGCGTTTTTGCTGCTAGGAATTGATGTTTTGGGTGACGAAATGACACGAGAAGGATAAAGTTCTATGTGAGGACTTGTTGCTGCATTTTTGCAGGATTTGGCAGCTTTGTAGAGCTCTAATGACTGCTTTTTTATGATGGAAGAAGGCTGGCCAGAGTTCGCGACGCTATGGCGAAACGCTAGAGAGGTAGTAAGCTAGTAGCAAACGGTTTCTCATCCCTCTCGTGTCCTCTCTGTTTTTTTCCACAAACAACTATATAATATGCTATCCACATGAATCACTTTATATAAATGGACACCTTAAAGAATTATAAGTGGCTACTGCAACAAGTTGAAATAATTTGACATTTAAGACTAACTTTCACCACATACTTCCATCAATTATGCGAAACAGACACAATCATTTGGCTTTAAAATCCTACAATAAGAATCTAATGATCAATGACTAATTTCAGCTCAAGTAATCAGTTAGAATAATCAACCCAAGCAATAGCTAACATAGAAATGACAAATCAAATCCGGTAATGAATTCCCGAAAAGTTGGCAGAACAAAACATCGAACAAAGCTACACTTAAATGGAGAATAGGTTCAGTTCAACATTTAAACCAAAGTGAGCGACAAACTAAAACAGATGGAATCATAATCGAATTCAGTGACAAATCCACGAAATCAATTAGGAACATGGCTTGAGTAACTCAGATCTTTATTCATAAATTTGAAGTAAAATAAACAGATGAATATTTACGTACCTAAATGCAGTGAAATCAGCAAAATCGGACCCAATGAAGGTCGTGGAGACTAAATACGAAACTCAGCCAAGTAGAAATAGCAAGATCAGCAGATCCGAACAAAGAGCAAGGTCAATTTTCAACCACAACAATATGTAAAACCCAGAATATGAAAGAGGAAAACAGCAATGTTGAACAAGGATGAAGCCTGGTCTTCTATCCATTATTTTTTGTGAAATTTTCGGATCACAGATCTAAGATTTAATTAAGAGATTCTCCTTCTTTTTCGATTGGTTTCAGATATATGTGTTTTATGAGTAAAGTAGTGTGTATGAGAGCCAAAGTGAGAATTGAGGAGAAGAAGATGAACTAGATGCGTCGTTTCTCCTCTTTTGCTAAGGGTCCTCCCTGATTTTTTGTCTAGCTCCCCCTTAGATAATGTGTGTTTAGGGTATAAAGAGGGGAAGGGTTGATGGGCCAATGGTCTGGGCTGGGTCGGTATAAGGTAATTGGGTCATTGTATTTATTCTTTGGGGTGGCCCAATAAACCAATACTAAGTCAATTTCTTTTCCCCATTTTCCTTTTCTTTTATTTTTCCCTTCTTATTTTCTTTAATTAATTAAAATCCTAAATTAATCTATTTTTATAGAAATTAAATTTCTTTATTATTAAAATAACTAATTAACTTAATACTAAAGAAAAATGTTAACTTTAAAGACTAAAATCTAAATCTGTAAAAGTGATATTTTTTGTGATTTTTCTATGATTTTAAGTATATTAAAAATGCATGGAATGCAACTAAATAAAGAAAAATTCTTAAAAATCAATTTAAATTATTTGTGGTCTATTTTAGGAGTTATTTTCATGTAGGGCAAAAATCACGTGCTCACACTTGTTGCACTACAGTATACAAAATCATATCCAAGATTTTCACAACAAAACTGAAGCTGGTAATGGACTCAAAAATCATTAGTTGATCAATATTGTTGTTTCTCTTGCGTGCATTGCCAGTACGATGGAAACGCTTTGTATTCCTATCCCCTTCTTTGATCCACAAAGCTCATGATTTCTATCTCCATGCACTTTCTTCGTTCTTGAGGTGATCCTCAAACTCCATGAGGATAGTTGCCTTCGTTACTGATTCCTCCTCTGTTAGAGCTCTTAATTGTTGTGTTGCCTCAAAACCTGCCAATTGACTCGGCAATTTTGATTTTTGCAATTCCATATTTCCTTTACAACTTTTGCTCCATTCTTTTAGCTTGCCCTTGAGAGCTTTTAATTTGCAAGCTAAAATATAGTCTAGTCTTCCTGAAAATTCAAAAGATGTTCACCAATTTTTAATTTTGTCATCAAAACCTTCCACGTTCCGCCACCAATTTTCAAACTTAAAGTATGATTTAACTTGTTCCCAGGCACCACAGCATAGAGCCACTGGTGAATGGTCAGAAATCAGCCTTTGTTGGAGAGTTTGCTTGATATTTCTGAAGCTTTCATTCCATTCTTCTAAAATGAGAAATCTATCAATTCTAGAAGCGGTTGTATGATTATCCCCTTTGAACCAAGTATAGTAGCCTCCTTCGAGTTGAATATCTATCAACTCCATGTCTTCTATAAAATCCGAGAATTCCACCATCTCTCTGGACCTCCTCGAGCATTCCTGTTTTCTAGAAGGGTACCTTGTGACATTAAAATCACCACAGACTATCCAGGGGCCTTCCATCAATCCCCTCAGTGCACCAATTTCTCTCCATACTATTCTTCTTTCTATTCTGCAATTTGGAGCATACACTCTTATTATGTGACATTGAAAATTCTGTAAAAGAGCCTCGAACTTGCATGTCAAAGTGTATGCACCAGTCTGTAACACCTCCCTTTTCCATACTCTGCAATCCCATAGTAACAAAATCCCCCCTCTCGTGCCGCTAGCTTCTAAACATGCGTACCTCACCCATCTCCCACCCCAAATTTGATTGACTATTTCCTTGATATCCCCTTCCACTTTTGTCTCTTGCATACAGATAATGTCTGCCTTCCAATTCAGCACTTGACTTTTTATGATCTCCCTTTTCTTCTTGTCTTAATCCCCTTACATTCCATGAAATTAAATTGATCTTCATATTGCAATAATAGATAGATCTCTTCTCATACTCCTTTTCCCATCACTCTTGAATTTGACATCAAAGGAGGTTAATCCTTTTAATTCTAGTGAGCCTTTGAACCTTTGTTTCTTCACCTCCATCTCTGTCTCCGCTCTTTTAACTTGTCTGCAATTGTCAATTTGCATTAGTAACTCCAATGCTTCTTCTTCATGGCCTTGAAAATCTAATCCAAACATTTTCCCCAATTTGATCATATTTTGATGGACCCACAGTGTTGCATCCATCTCTTTATCCATTACTGGATTGTGTTGTACTGATATAGGAGTAACCTCCTCGATTTCCCAATCTTGGATAGAGTTGAAGTGATTTAGTTGTTGTTGGTGCTCCAATGCATTTTCAACTTGATCTTCCCCCATATTTTTGTTTATGGTATGCTCCTCCCCTGCCTTCTGTCCTAGTATTCCTATCTCTGCTTCACATTCTGGCTTATCGCAACTCTTATGTGTTTCCTGTGACATAATTTCAAGGTTTGCAATGGGGATCAGATCCCCCGGATTGGATCCAGCTCATTATTCCCAAGATATGATTTCAGCTCATTATTCGCCGCGTTAATGCTCAAATTTGTCGAACTTGGACCTTGCGTATGTTGCACACGTGCCTTTCCCTTATTATTATTTTGCAATATGGTGCATCCCACTTGGTCGCCCATGTTACTCTCTGCTCCAAAGAGATGTGTGTTTCCCGACAACTTCAGTACAAATCTTGCTTGTTTTTCAGCCCAGATTGGGATGAAAATTTTGATCCCTTCTCTTTCAATCCCAATCTCATTAGGAATCTTTCTGCCATCACCAACAATTTGAATTCTAGCCCACTTAAGGTGATTTTTGAGATCAGTTTCTTCTTCAGTAGCTATCCATCCCCCACAGAGATCTCCTATCTCTTTGAAGATCTTTTGTGACCACAGATGTAAGGGAATCCCATGGCTCTAATCCAGCATGTTTCCACCATTTGAGAGTTTGGAATGCATCCAACAGTGTAGTTCCACCATTTGAACTTTTTCCATCTTCAATCTCCTTGCAAAATCTGCTCAGCCATGTATCTGTTTGGAAACTCAAATAGAAACATGTTGCCAGTCATGTCATACATGTTGACACCTTATGCTTTGTTCCATAAAGCACTAGCCATCGCCTTATGTCTGCTAAAGTGGATCTCTCAGTGATTTCTTTCCCAAAATACCCAATAATGCATCTTTATAGTAAACACGTGTCCTCTCCTAAAGGTTCCAAAATAGAGATGCCTCCATTATTTGTACTGACATTTGCCTCTCGAAGGGTATTGGATTGCCATTTACTCTCCTTAACTGCTTTGACATAAGGATAGTTGTCCACAGTGTTTCTGGGTGGTACTGTGGAATTCAGCTTGGGGGCATGATAGATGAATCTTTCTATCTTAGCTGCTATGTCTTTACCGCCAGCATTCAAAGCTAACTCTAGGATTATAATAACTGATCTCCCTTCTCCCTTCGGTGACAGAATACTCATATATCTTCCATGAGCGTTAAATTTCCTAGTGCAAAAATGTTCCGTCATTTATACTTCCTTCTTTTCACTAAATTCTTTTGATCTGTCGAGGCTTTTTTAAGTACAAAGCAAATCCTTTCCATTGTCTTTCTACCTATGGATGAGCGTCTCATCATGTTGCGGCTTCTCTCCACCCATTCAAACCATATATCTTTGTTGGAGTTCCAGCTGGTGATGTCGAAAGACTTGAATCCGGCGTTGAAGTATATCCTGGTGTCTCCCATATTGTACTAACTAGCTGGTCAGGTTATGAAAATTATAGAGGGTGTTTGATAGTTATCACAGTGGGTGAATACTGATTCTGAAGAAGGAGATGTTTGGCTTTATTGAGTAGCTCCACGTAATGGTATTCTGCAGAGTTGAGAAGAAGAAAGAATTTTGTTTTGAAATTGAATGAAAAGTTGTTGAAAAATGGCCGGAAAAAAGCTTCCCGTCGCCAGAGAAAAGTAGAAGTGGTCGGAATCTAGAACTGCAAGGATGAGTTGGGTCAGAATAAGGTGCTGAAGAGGTTGTCCTGAAGAAAAAAATTGAAAGGTCCCCGGAGTAAGCTCACGCGTCGGCGCGTGTTTGATGCTCGCCGGCGTTTGGCCGCGCGTGACGGCGCGATGGAGGTCCGATGGCGTAGCTGTCTGCAGGGGTAGGCTCGCGTCGCTAGTGGCTCTCCAATGGTGTTTGTATGAACTCAGAATTCCAGGTTCACAGGCTCCTCGGGGAGTGTGCCTGAGAGCATATTTAGATATTTAGTCAATAATATTTTTTTAAGACGAGGAGTTGCTATGACGGTAAGCAACCTCCACTTCCAACCAAGAGGTTGTGAGTTCGAGTTTTCCCAAGAGCAAGGTGGGAAGTTCTTGGAGGGAAGGATGCCGAGGGTCTATTTGAAAACAGCCTCTCTACTCCAGGGTAGGGGAAAGGTTTGCGTACATACTACCCTCCCCAGACATTAGTGGGATTATACTGGGTTGTTGTTGTAGTCAGTAATATTTTTTACCACTCATATGATAATCTAAGACTTCAATTCTCAGTTGATAACATGTACTGTACTAATTATTTATGAACACATTTTGCATTGACAACCAAGCAAGACCAAAGATCCATTTTCAATATCAAAGGAAGACCCTTCGTAATCCTTGGTTAACCCAATG